>JAQIXG010000812.1:0-27230 GCA_034700105.1 Oconnorella tubifera
AGAGAGTGGCATAAGAAGTGATATCAGTATATGCCATGTCTACATATACTTGCTTATAGCATGTATATGGATAGCGTATAGACAGTAACTCTTCATAGAACTCAAATACCTACAGAAATACAATAAAATATAAATACAATATGTATGATACTCACACAAATACAATACAATATGTATAATACATACACAATACAATATAAGTATATGTAAAATACATCAATACAGATACAATCAATTAAGATACAATACAATATAATACTAATAATACTATAATGCAAGTAATAATGTGCATCTTTAAAATGTTAAATATTTAGCATTATATAGGTGCACCTATTTAATGTCATTTAGAAAAAAGAAAATTCCAAAGCCTATACTGTGTATAAGCATCATATAAACTAAATTCCAAAACCTATACTGTGTATAAGTATAGAAAACAAATTCCAAAGCCTATACTGAAATAAGCATAGCTCACTTCATGTACAAAAGCCGTAGTGTGCCGGAGTATGGGCATGAGATTGGGCAGACAGAATAAGGTCACTTCATGCATGTGGGGGTCAACCAGAACCTCAAATGGGCTAAATAAAACAATTTTTTTAAATAAATTATGCAATTTTTTAATATCAATTAGTATAACATGTACAGACATACATACACACAGACACAGACATACAATGACACAGACACAGACATACAATGACACAGACACACAGACAAAGACACATATAAACACACACACAGAGAGACAGAGTCACATATAAACACACACACACACAAACAGAAGCATATACATATTTTAAGATTGCAAACAGAACTAAAAAAAAATTGCTCAAACAAGCACTTACGTTAGGGTTAGGATTGAAGTTAAGGTTAGGATTAATGTTAGGGTTAGGGATAATGTTAAAGTTAGAGTTAAGGATAAAGTTAGGATTAGAGTTAGCATAAGGTTTACCTACCCAACAGCCAGTGCAATGTTAGGCGCTGATGTGGGTATAGACAGGAAGTAGTGGTACGTCTTTTTACGCAAGTCTGACGTGTAGACAGTCTCTATAAGGTCTCCGCATGAGACAGCCGTCATGTACATTGAGACAGTGTACTCCAGCTTCCATGTGCAGACCTCAGAATAGCAGTCAATACAGGGGAACCAGAGTCTAGGGAGAGAGACACATATAAACACTATATAAACAATAGGGCAGAGAGAGAGAGCGAGAGAGAAAGAGAGAGAGAGAGAGACACAGAGAGAGAGAGAGAAAGAGAAAGAGAGAGATAGAGAGGGAGAGAGAGAGAGAGGGAGAGAGAGAAATAGAGAAAAGAAACAGACTTGCTGCCAGATTTAGCAAAAATTCAAATCAACATCTCCTACTTATCACTTCTCACATCGCATCAGCCCACTCTGTGCTGATGTGACGTCAAATAAAGCAATCAGACTAACCTAGAGCTGTTATCTGAGGTGTAACTAAAGAGATGTGCCCCCCTGTCTAACATCGTCCCATCCATGTCAGGGACCACAAACTTTATTCCCCCCGATGGTCTCTCGAGGGAAAACTCTATGCAGATTCTAAACGAACGCATTTCTACAACAAGCGAAAAACAATAACGTCACATCAGCACAAATGATGACTGTTTAGTAACGAAGTAATGAGAAATCTTGTTACTTAAAGTCACATCAGCACAAATGTGTCTATTTACTGACACGTTAGGAATTGTGTGTGTGTATAAATCAAGTGATGAGTGAACGCTTCACTCTTAACGTCACATCAGCACAAATGCGTCTATTTACTGACGCATTATGAACTGTGTGTGTGTATAAATCAAGTGACGAGTGAACGCTTCACTCTTAACACAGCAGAGCAGTCAAGTATTTTTATTTGGAAATGACGGGGAGGCAAGAACCGAGTATAGAACTTTAACTCATTTTAATTCCCAAATTTTTTGAATCACCTGATTTGTATCGAATCAATCAATCTGCGAGTAAATGCAATAAAAAGTAAGTATGACTTACCATGCACTATGGGCAAGACTTCTGTGGGTAGTTTAATGGTAAGTTCCCCGTTAGACGTGTCAGAATCAACGGCAGAGATTGCATTATAGTAGTACGTCTCAAAGTAGTCGAGATTACGTCTGGAATAGGATATTAAGTAGATTCATATAATTTGGTTAAATAAAAGCATTCAAATAAATTAGTTTTTATAAGAATATAAACTATAAGTAGAAATTGTTAAATATTGTTAGTTTTAATGAATAGAGTAGTCGGTCAGTCAATGAGTTAGTTAGTTGGTCAGTCAGTCAATTAGTCAATCAATCAATCACTCAACACACTAGTCAATCATTCAATTAGTTAATCAATCAGTCACTCGGCACACTAGTCAATCAGTCAATTAATCAGTCAATTTATCAATCAAGCAGTCAATCAATCTGTTTATAATTTAAAATAATATAATAGACTGTTTATATAATAACAAGTAAGTGAACGATTGACTAACTGTTTAGACGTTGACTGACAGATCTCTAGTCCTGGATCATTGTATGTAAAACTGGCCTCTATGTTGTCATTGATTGCAACACGAAAAATCTCTGATTAAACCAAGATTAAGTCAATTAAACCAAGATTAAACCAAGATTAACTTAAGTTTAAACCAAGATTAAGTCAATTAAACTTAGACTGTCTATTAAACCAAGATTAAAGTAATCTCTGTTTAAACTACGATTAAGTCAATTACACCAAGATTACAGTAAGATTAACTTTAAGTGAAACAGTAAGTTTAAACTACAATTAAGGAAAATTAGCTTGAATTTAAACCAAGATTAAAGTACGATTAACTTAAATTTAAACCAAGATTAAATAAAGAAAGATTAATTTAAGTTTAAACCATGATTAAAGTAAGATAAACTGGAGTTTAATTTAAGAATAAAGTGCATTAATTTGAATTCAAATTAAGATTAAATTACAATGAATTTTAGTCAGATGTTCATTGAACAATCATTTGATGTCAATAATGAAGATATGAGGCTAATATTCTAGTGACTTGTTGCACCCTCTGACAGATAAGAAATATATAGAATGAAAGTATTGCAAGGATACGACATTGTTTGCTGTTGATTTTTACTTTTTTCAAATCTGGGGTCTGGGGGTGGATTAACAGTTCAACGTAGCCCTACAAACACACAGACAGACATACAGACATATAAACATACATACACATACAAACAAAAAGGAAGACACACAGACAGCCGGACACAGATATACAGACAGATATACAGACAGACAAACAGACAGACAAACAGACATCAGACTACCAGCATTCAGATACCTGCAATCAGACATATAAGCAGACACATGAACAGAGACACAAGCAGAAATATAAGTAGACATATAAACAGAGACACAAGCAGACAGATAAACATAGGAAATCTCCTATAAATCAACAAAATACTAACCACGAGGGATTCAGTCTCAAAATTAATACTGGTAATGCATAAAGTCTGGTGAGCTGCAAATAAAATACAAAAAAACGCATAATAAACAAAAAGTATATAAAAATAATTTGACTTACATTCGGTTTCGCACCTCACCGAGTTACAGATGGTTTAGGGTTAGAATTTGGGTTTAGATTGTAATTAGAGTCATGATTAGGGTTATTGAGACGGATCAGACGTAGTTTGCAGTTATTTTCAGAGAATTTTAGTTGATTTTTATTTTTTATTTGTAAACAATCGCCATTTTATGAGCGATAATTAAAGAAACACTGAAAACATATTTATTACATAATAAATATATTTACAACATAATTATTTTTTCAAAAATGTTCGATGTAGTTTGATCTATTATATTCCTCATCCTTCCTTATATATGTGGCGACATTTTTATTCTAAAAACTTCATGAGGTGCAAAACCGAATGGGACCCAAAAAATGTAAACATACAAAAAATCGATTTTATTCGTTTATAAAATTATGCAAATTAATCCCCTCTCTAAATATAATAAAAACTGACCGAGACGATACGGTCTGCCGGATTCAAATAATTTCCCTCCTTCCTTTTTCATTTTATTTATTTATTTTATTTATTTATTTTATTTATTTATTTTTTAATTAAAACAAAACAAAGCTTTGTAGATTCGGGTCATCTCGTCTAACTGAAAAATTCGCCAAAATCTCGCCAAATGGTTGAAACTGGGGAGTTTTATACTTATACTTGTGGGTACATAAAGTAGGTAAATTGTTATTGCTTTGATATAAATTGTGATATATTTGATAATAATTATGTAATTTTAATTAAAATTAATAAAATATAAAATATTTGGTCAGTGGGAGACTTAATTCGAAGGTAGGCGAGTTTCCCAGTAGGCGAGATTCTTAATAGTTAATTGTGTAGTAGGCGAGTTTTCTAGTAGACGAGATGACTTGAGTGAGTTTCTTGCTAGGTGAGTCGATAAGAAAATTTTAGATAATTTAACAAAGCTGGAGGGGGGATGTTTTAAATATAATTTTTATTTCTGTCTAAAGAAATGATAAATTTTAGATGCGTGAATTTTTGCAAGTATGGAGGGGGACCTTAAACGTTTAAAACTATTTAACAGTCAATACACAGTAAATTTATTTTTAAAAATAAGCCACGTCCCCTTTTTAGTGCCCTAACCTTTTTCTGAAGAGCAACAGGCGTTTTTTCTTCTAATCCATCTTTAAAAACCAATTGATTACTCCATACTGGTTAACTTCCTACCTAAAATTAGATTCTCGCTACTGTCCGCAGAAACAAATCACCTTTGCATCTATAAAATCAACCAATCACTTCGCATCTTATCTTTCTCTCCCGCTAGATATAACGAATTATCCGATTGGTTTAAAACTGACAAGTCGTCAGCTTCCGACCAATCAGCGCCGTCCTTTCGCTGCCTATATAAGCAGGTGCTACGTAGCCAGTCGTGTACAGTTCATCTCAATCATTGTGGTGATCGGTTCAGTGTGCACTACGTGGGTGGTCAAAGTTCACTTTTTAGGCAAAATTAGGCGACGGGGGAAAGAAAACTGGAAGTCAATCACGTGATCGCATAAACCGGACTGATTCCACGGACGCAGTATTTCGTAAGATTGATTTTAGAGCGAAAAAAGTGATTTTTGACGGAAAAAACGATGAAAGTCGGTGTGTTGATACAGCTGATTGAGTCGTGTTATGCGGGTGGGAGGGGAATTTTTATAGGGAGGGGCTGGGAGGGAGGAGGGGGGTGATTTGTAAAAATATAGGGGATAATTTAGAGGGGAGGGGGTGGAAATTGTGGAAAAAGGAGAAAAAGGGAGAGGGAATTTTGGAGGTTGATTAGAATACTATATACGTGTCATGTTTGCACTTTGATAGCGCTGTTGTTTGATCAAATATTACGCGTGTAATTTAATTGTAGAGATCGTAATTAAGTAATTAAATTATTTATTTATTAAGTAATATTTTAGAAAATAAATTTGTCTTGTATATTGTGTTTTTTACTCGGTATTGACGATATCATCTTTTTCTTTAACTTGTATAACGTTGAAATGATTGTATAACGTAGCGCCTATGTGCTGATGTGACGTTGAGCTATAAGGTAGCATTGTCGCGCGACGATATATAGATTCATTTGTGCTGATGAGACGTTGTGCAAACTAACAAAAAAGACTAAACGTGTAACTAACACACAAACATACACACATACATACACGCATACAAACAAAGGAATAATTGTTATCAAATTATTCCAGGCAGTACTGTACAGAACTAATTCTGAAATGGCGACTGAAATTTTTGAGAATGGAGGGGGCCCCGACCACCTAGTCAAGCCCCTGGTAGACGACGAGGCCTACACCCCCACCTACGCCGAGGCCTTCCCACCCCTGCCCGTCCCTGGGGAGGGGGAGGCTGTGGAGGAGGATGGGGGGTCCCCTGGAGGGGCGGTGGGTTCGGTGGGGGCGGTTTGGGGGGGTGGGAGTGGGGGGGCGCATAGAATGGCTTTGAAATCATCTGTGGTCACCCAGGTGAGTTTTTTGTGTCATTTATTTTAAATTGTGAAAATTTTAAATGAATTTTGACCAATTTTTAAGTAGAACTGAGTAAAATAAAGTTGTAAGATAGTTTGAAAATGACGATTTAAATGTCTCAAGGGTGCAACAAGTCAACGAAATGATATTTTATTTATTTTATACTTACTTATTTTATACTTATTTATTGATAAGAAGAAAGAATGAAATGAATTCTAGAATTAAATCAACTGGTAAAGGATGCAACAAGTAAATGAAAGACTATTAGTTTTAGATTATAAATCAAATATTTCACTAAAGGGGGCAGCAAGTGAATGTTTTTTATATTTTGAAGGTGTTTACGGTATTAAGTAGCCTATAAAATTATATATACGGCTGAAGGGTGCAACAAGTTTACGAAAGAATGCTATGTTGACTATAAATTAAATATCTCACTAAAGCAAGTCGATGTTTTTTATATTTTAAGGTGTTTACGGTGCCCTTGGAGGAGAGAAAATTTAAAGAATTATCAGAGCAACAATTTGGGGAGAGACCCGGGAGAAACCAGGCAAAAATATGCGTGGATATCATGGCTAAAACTGGTACGGGCTTTCATTTACGCATTGATAAATATAGGTATAGGTTGTTTAATTGAGATTAGTTCTTGTTTTTTTTATGTACTAGTTGTAGGGGCTTGCTAAGTAATGATTGATTGATTGATTGGTTAAGTGACTGACTGATTGATTGATAGATTGGTTTCTTGATTGATTCATTGATGGACTTGTTTATCAATTGACTGATTGAATGATTGGCTGACTGATTGATTGATCAACTGATAGATTGACAGTTGATAGACTGAATGATTGATTGAATGATTGAATGACGGACTGTGATTGAGCTGTCTCGCTGATTGATTGACTGACTAACTGACTGTGTGATTGAGCTGACTCGCTGATTGATTGACTGATTAACTGACTGTGTGATTGAGCTGACTCACTGATTGATTGACTGACTGACTGACTCGCTGATTGATTGATTGATTGAATGATTGATTGATTGCTAAAGGTGTAGCAATAGAGATGAGTCTATCTAAAGATCAGTCTCTCTCCTTTGTCATCACTGGTAAGTCAGACTCTGTATTGCTGGCTAGAAAACTGGTCATCCAACAACTGCAGACTCAGGTCCTAGTCTTTATTTAATTCTAACCCTTAACCTTAATTCTAACCCTTAACCTTAATTCTAACCCTTAACCTTAATTCTAACCCTTAAGAGTAATTCTAACTCTTAGCTTTAGTTCTAACCCTTAACTTTAATTCTAACCCTTAATCATAAGTCTAACCCTTAAAAAAAAGATATATTGCTGCCATCAGGAATGAAACCCGGAACCTTTGGTTGCACCGCCCAGATTTTTAACCACTAGACCAAACGCGCTTCTACTCTAGTTGATGTAAAAGTTTGTTTAGAATAAACATTACTTGTCAAGCTATAAACAAACAAACGTAATATATTGTATAAGACCATATAAACAGCGAAACGGATCTTATATTAATAGGACCATATTTTACCAAGACCATATATTTGACCACTACCATATATTAACCAGGCTTCCGTCCAACTAAAGATCCCCAAGGACCATCATCGGTTCATCCTGGGACCTAAGGCCAAGCGTCTCGGAGAGCTAGAGCTTCAGACAGCCACCAAGATATCCATACCCAGACAAGATGATGTCTCAGATGAGATCACCATCACTGGGACCAAGGAGGGGATAGAGAAGGCGCGACACGAGATACTCGTTATATCGGACGAACAGGTAGGTTAGCGCGTTAGCGACATTATTCATAATAGCGGTATTGATCTCAATGTGTCTATGTGTCTATGTACGTGTGTATCTTTGTATGTGTGCGTGTATATATGTGTGTGTATGTGTGTGCGTATATATGCGTATGTGTATGTATGTACGTCTGTATGTATATGTATGTGTATGTATGTATCTATATATGCGTGTATGTATGTGTCTATATATGTGTGTACATTTGTATGTGTGTGTGTACGTATGTATGTGTGTGTGCGCATATGTATGTATGTGTGCCTATGTGTGTATGTATTTATGTTATGTGTTATTATCTTTAATTGTTTTTATGTAAATCGTTGAATTACTGTACCATTAATATATCATCAGTATTGTCTAACTTCATTGATTTAAATCATCAAATGATTGATTAACTGATTGATCGATCGTTTAGTCTTATCATTTACTATTTACTGTTAATTTATTAATTGTTGCATAATATATATCAAAATATATAATCTCTCTCTACAATCTTATCTTACTTTCGATTGGCTGCTATTCTTATCTCACTTCCTATTCGTCGGTTTCATTTCAGGCCAAGTTGGCTTTTGTCCGCATGCCTATTCCAAAAATCTACCATCCATTTATTCTTGGCCCCCACGGACAGACCCTTAGGGACATCGTGGAGAAGACGGGGGCCCGGGTCAACCTGCCCCCAGTGTCAGTCATGAAGGATGAACTGACGGTGGCGGGGGAGAAGGAGGGGGTGTTGAGGGCGGAGCAGATTATTAATGCTATCTATAATTCGGTCTGTATAGTAGCGGTATTTATATAGTAGTCGTATTTGGTTGCCTGTATAATACTGGTAGTTGTTGTTAGTTTTAAAATCACTAGCGGATTTTTGAACATGACTAAATTTTCATACAATTCTGATTAAAATAAATTTAAATTAAGTTTAGTCAACTTAAACTCAACTTAAACTCGACTTAAATTTAACTTTTAACCTAAATTGAACTTTAAGTCAACTTAAGCTTAACTTAAGTAGAAGTTTTAACTTAAATTGAGGTTAAATTGAACTCAAACACAACTTAAACTCAACTTAAACTTAACTTAAACCTCTTAAACTTACCTCAAACTCGACTTTAATCCTTCAGAAAAAGTCGATGAAGCACGTAGCAGTAGAAGTGAAGAAAGCTCAGCATAAATACATCATTGGACCCAAGGGGGTCAACTTAGCTGAGATTCTATCAGACACTGGGGTGTCAGTAGAGGTACCCCCCCTGGACAGCCCCTCTGAGACCATCACCCTGAGGGGGGATGGGGACAAACTGGGGATTGCTCTCACCTCTGTCTATGCAAAGGTAGGGGAAAGTTTCTAGATTAAGTGGGGTAGATTTTTTATATAATTTATTTTGCTTACTTTGTTTATGGTTTTTTAATGTAGAGGGTTATGATTTGAGTTAGGGTTTGGGTTATGTTTAGGGTTATGTTTAGGGTTATGTTTAGGGTTATGTTTAGGGTTAGTTAGAGTTAGGGTCACTATATGATTGACCGGACCATTTTGTTACATTATTATGTTTTTGGGGTTGTTTTGTCAGGTTAACGTATTTGGGCAGTTTTGTCTGGTTACTGTATATGGGGCCGTTTTGTTGGGTGAATGTATTTGGGATCGTTTTGTCAGGGTTTTTTGTGTATTTTTGTCGAAGTAGCTATATTATAACATCTGAATGTATTTTAATTGATTTGAATGTATTTGACTGTTTTTTAATGTATTTAGATGTATTTTAATGTATTTAGGTGTATTTTTATGTATTTTTAAGGCGAACAGTGTGATAGTGCAGAATGTCCCAGTCCAGGGTTGGTTGCATAGATTTATCATAGGACCCAAGGGAGCCAGCATCAGGGAGATCAACCAACAGTTTACCAAGGTACATTGTTTGTATGCTTCTTTATCCGTGTCTCTGTTTGCTTCTTTGTAAGGTGCTTAATATGCTCCTTTGTTTGCCGCCTTGTGTGCTTCTTTATTAGCTTGTTTAGTTACTTGTTTTGATTGTTTGTTGACGTATTTGGTTGTTTGCTTTGTTTATCTGTTTGTTTTGTTTGTTTATCTCTTAGTTTCCTTGTTTTTTGCGTAATTAGTTCTTTATCAGTTTCTTTATTTGTTTACCTGTCTGCTTGCTTGTATGTTTCATTGTTTCTCTCTCTTTCTCATCATATATTTTCTACTTGTTGATATTTGTTTATAAATTCTGTTAATATCTTAATTATCAATTTACTCAGTGTTGACTCAATTACACGTCTATTTAACGTTTTCACACGTGAATTTAACGTGTTTTCATATTTTACGTAGTTTATAAACATTCACATATATTAAGCGTGTTAAGTTTTAACGTATTTTCACACATTCACGTAGGTTCACATAGAGTTCAGTGACGAGAATGAACAGATCACATTAGAGGGACCTCCGGAGGAAGTAGAAAAAGCTACGGCGGCCATTGTTGCAAAGAGGGACGATCTTGTTAGTCTTCTTTCACTTTCCCCTCTCTCCATTTTTTGATGTTTAAATCACGCTCCCTTTTAAAAGTGTAAAAATAAGCTATCTTTTCTAATACAGATAATCTCATATAGATTTTACTAAAGGGTGCAGCAGGTTTTGTAGAACAAAATGTTGAATTATTTCTTATATTGATTTAGCAGTGCTGCAGATAGACGTTAAATGTGTTTTAATTTATAACACTGTAAATTAAAGGGTGCAACAAGTACTATAAATATCCCAGTCTTTTCATTTGTTTGTTGACTTATTTTATTTGTCTATTCATATATTCATATATTCATTTATTTGTTTATTTGTTTATTTGTTCATTTGTTCATTTGTTTATTTTGTTGTTTGTTCAGTTATCTCGTATGGCATTCGTTGATTTGAAAGTTGACCCTAAGTATCACAGACATATCATTGGTCGAGCGGGAGCCAATGGTAAGCGAGATAGAGATTCTGTTCTGTTTTGTTTTTACGGACACTTTAATGTGTCTATTTTTAACCCTTTAAGTTTTTGACAAGGGGATACTAAACCCAATGACATAAATCTTAAAGCTACTGGCATAGACACAGGGGGGCTACTGTATCATATCAGTTAATACATGACATTTCTTCCCCAGATAAAACCCCCACTCAGTATTAATCCAGTAATGTACATCAGAGCAGTTTTCAAACGTCACATCAGCACAAAAATACGAATTTATAAGCAATCTTTCTGCGTTGAAAATTTTGTTAATTTTTTTCTGGATTTTTTCAGTGGGGCGTATAAAACAAGAGACGGGGGTGTCAATCAGGATCCCCCCTGATGAGTCCAAGAGCAATATTATTCGTATAGAGGGGTCCCCAGAGGGCGTGGCTAGGGCTAAACTGGAGCTAATTGAAATGGTGGAGAAATTTGTAAGTGGCCAATCACGTCGCTCGTTACATTTTTTAATTATTTTACGTTAATTGTAATAAATTGTTATGGTTTATCTCAAAATGCTTCTTAGATTCATTCATTCACCACAATGATCTTAAATGGTAACCATTCACCATGTGACGTTAAATAACCATCGCCAGAGTGACCAATATTTGTGCTGATGTGACAGGACAATGAGAAGACGAAGGACGTCCTTATAGACCACAGGTTCCACAAGTCCATCATTGGGACCCAGGGGTCGAACATCCGAGAGATCCGAGAGAAGTTTAACCAGGTCCAGATCTCTTTCCCAGACCCCAGCAAGTTGAGTGATGTCGTCACGCTAAGGGGACCTAAGAATGACGTTGAGAAGTGCTACTTGCATCTCATGCAAGTAGCGAAGGATATGGTAAGTGGATGACATCACTGTTATCATTTTGTTATCATCGTTATCATTATTATTATTCTTTATCATCATTTGCTGTCACTTTTATTATCATTGGCTATCCCTTATTATCACTTTTATTATCACTTTATTACGTCATTGTATACTTGCAGTCTGCCAGCAGCTACAAAGCTGAAGTTCATATATTCAAAGAGGTTCATCGAAACATTATTGGCAAGGGGGGCGCCAAAATTAAACAGGTTTTTTATTTTTATTTATTTCTTTGCTAATTGATTTATTTCTTTGTTTTTACGTATCTGTACGTTGTTTATTTGTTTAATGTTTGTGCGTTTGTTTATATGTTTGTTTAAGCTTCGTTCATTTGTTGATTTGTTTATTTCTTTATCCTTTTGTTTGTTAATTAATTTATATATTTGTATGTTTGTTTGTTTGTTTGTATGTTTGTCTGCATGTTTGTTAGATTCGTGAAGAGACAGACACCAGGATTGACTTACCTAAGGAGAACAGTGAGAGTGACGTCATCACCATTACGGGCAAGAAAGAGAATGTGGAGAAAGCAAGAGTCATGATAGAGAACATTCAGAAAGAACTAGTACGTCTTACTAGATGCCTCTCTCTCTGCTTGTTTGTATGCTTGTCTGCTTGTTTGGCTAACTGTCTCTCTGCCTGCTTATCTGTGTGTATGCCTGCATGAATGCTTCTTCTTGTTTGTCTGCTTGTTCATCTACTTGTATGTCTGCTTCTATATCTGTTGATGTTTTTATGTCTGCTTGTCTGTTTCTATGTCTGCTTGTATGTTTGCTTCTAAGTCGCTCTCTATATCTGCTTGCATATCTGCTTCTGTGTCTTTACAATAAACTAACTGATTGAACTAAATGCTGATTGTTTGATTGATTGATCGATTGATTGATCGATTGATTGATTGTTTGTTTGATTGATCGATTGATTGCTGGATTGATTTAATGCTTTTTTAATTTGATTGACTGATTCATTTATTTATTATTCTATTATCCCCCCCAGGCTAACATCAAAGAACTGGTAGTAGACATTCCCCAGTCGTTCCATACCTCCCTCATCGGGTCCAAGGGTCGCCTGATCAGGTCCATCATGGAGGAGTGCGGGGGGGTACAGATCAGGTTCCCCAGTGAGAATGCTAAGAGTGACAAGGTCATCATCAGGGGGCCCAAGGACGATGTCGATAAGGCCAAAGTCCAACTGCTTGACCTTGTGGCTGAGAAGGTCAGCTTTATTCTAACCATAATCTTAAATATGCACAATTAATGACCTAAATGTTAAATATATTTCTAGAGTGTTTTATTGCAATTTATTTTTTATTCATTTTTATCTGTCCTCCCTTATTTTATATTACTTGGACTCGGCTGTGTATAGTTATATATAGGGGTTGGATCAGTGCATGCTGTTTAGAGGGTACTGATTTTTCTGTTTTATTTTTTGTCTGATTACTAATTACCCCTGAAAATATAACATGGACTCGTCTGTATACAGCTTTATACTAACTTCGGACTGGTCCGTGTTGTATCACAGGGTACATTTCATTACTTTCTTACCTATCACTCTTTTAAATTTTTAAATATAACATGGACTCGTCTTTATAAATCATTAAACCATCTCCGGACCGGTCCATTTTTTATTACGAGGGGTACGAATTTGCAATTTTTCAGAAAGAATCGAGTTTTACGGCTGAAGTTCGAGCCAAGCCGGAATTTCACGGATTTTTAATTGGGAAAAAGGGGTCAAGTATCCGCGAAATACGGGAACAGACGGGGGCCAGGATTATATTCCCCGCCGCAGGGGACCAGGACCAAGAACTGATAACAATAGTGGGGAAACAGGAGGCCGTGGAGAGGGCTAGGAAGGATATAGAGGCCAGGGTGGCAGATTTGGTGAGTGGGGGCTGGCGAGATTTTATTGGCGGATGGATTTTTGCTAGGGAGGGGGTGCAATTTGTTTGTGGGGTTGATTTTAGAATGTGGTGGAGGGGGGATGAGTTGAATTTATTGCTGGGGTTGAGGGTAGTTGGGGGGTGTCATTTATTTATGGGGTGTGATAGAGGGTGATGGGGGAGGGGGTATTATTAGGGGGTGTTGTTATTAGGGGGGTTGATTTGAGTGTGAGTGGATAATGATAATATCGATGATGATAATGATGATTGTAATGTTTAACAATGATGATAATGATGATTGTAATTGTTTAACAGTGATGACAATGACGATGAGATTATTTAACTATGATAATAACGATGATAATAATAATGATAATAATGATGATGAAGATTAATGATGATGATGATAGTAATATCGATGATAATAACAATGATGATAATATTTAACAATAATGATGATTATAATGATGATACCATTCTATTACCAGGCTAATGTGGTTGAGGTAGAAATGTCCGTAGATCCAAAGTACCATCGTCACTTTACCTCACGTAGGGGGGAGATCCTCCTACAATTGGCTCAGGACTGTGGGGGCGTGGCTGTTAGCTTCCCTCGCTCCGCCTCCAACAGTAGCAAGGTGGTATTGAAGGGGGCAAAGGACTGTATAGAGGCAGCAAAGGGGCGCATACAAGAGATGATCTCTGATATTGTGAGTTATAATACTACTAAACTTAGTAATAATTCTAGCCCTTATTCTAACCTTAACCCTACTTCTAACCCTAATCTAAACCTAACAATTTTCTAAAGTTACTTTAGCCTGATGCCTATTGCATGCTAAAGTAACTCTGGGCTGCAGGCTAAAATAACCTTGGGCTGCAGGCTAAAGTAACTCTAGGCTACAGGCTAAAGAAACCTTGGGCTACAGGCTAAAGAAACCTTGGGCTACAGGCTAAAGAAACCTTGGGCTACAGGCTAAAGAAACCTTGGGCTACAGTCTAAAGAAACCTTGGGCTGCAGGCTAAAGAAACCTTGGGCTGCAGGCAGAGTAAAATAATTTTGGGCTGTATGTTATTTATTATTATTATTATTATATTTTTATTTGTGAAAAATCCATATTATTTCTATTTTCAGGAGAATCAGGTAACGGTAGAATGTCTAGTTCCCTCTAAGTTTCATGGGAACATCATGGGAACCAAAGGTCATAGAATCCAGGAAATAACGCGGGAACACAATGTACAGGTCAAGTTCCCAGACAGAAAGGTCGAAGGTCAGTCGATGGTTTCAATTTGACCGAAAAAGCGTGCTAATTAAATAATTTATATAATTCTAATTATATAATAATTTTAATAATAGTTAAATATAATAATAAATACGCAAGTTAGTCTGATTGTAGAACGCTAACCCTAACCCTAATACTTTTAACTGAAAATTGCTGAAATTTTAAGAAATTTTAAGATTATTACACATAATACATTTTACTAAAGGGTGCAGCAAGTTAGTAAAGGGTGCAACAAGTTTAAGTTGATTATGTTTTTCTACAGAAAATGGTCACCCTCCTGAGAAGGGGGCGGTTGAGGGGGAGGGAGGGGAGGAGGGAGGTAAGACTGAGGGAGTGGCTGAGGGGGGCAAGTCCCCTCAGGGGGGTCATAGGTCAGATGTTATACTTATAACTGGACTGAAGGACAATTGTGAGGCTGCAAAGGAAGCAATGATGGTCTGTCTGTCTGCCTGTCTGCCTGTCCATCCGTCTGTCTGTCTGTTTGTTGGTCTCTCTGTTTATTAATCAGTCTGTTTGTGTGCCTTTCTGTCTGTGTGTCTTTCTCTGTCTCTTGTTATCTGCCTATTTTTCTTTCTGTGTGGCTGTTTGTACCTCTGAATATCTGTTGCTTTGTCTCTCTTTACCTGTCTTTGATTGTCTGACTATCTATGTATTTGTCTGTCTGTCTGTCTCTCTGTCTATATTTTTGTTTATATGTCTACTGTCTGTCTATCTGTCTGTCTCTAATATTTTCTCTGCTTACTAAAACTTAAGCATTATCCTTTTTTAAATCTTGCATAAACTCTCTTCCTGGCCCCGCCTTTGTGGAGGTCGCCTCTTTGCCCCAACCCTATTACAGTCTAGTCTAATCTAACCATGCCCTCTTACACTTCAGGCTCTCCTACCAATCACTATAGAGGTCGACATTCCCTATGACCTTCACGGACAGATTATAGGTCAAAAGGGCAAGGACGTTCGTCAGTTGATGGACGAATATGACGTCAACATTTCCATTCCCCCGCTTGACCTTCACAGCAATATCATCAAGGTCACAGGGGCCCCGGCCAAGGTGAAGATCGCTCAGAAGGCTTTGGAAGAGAGGGTGGGAGTATTGGAAGGGGACAGAAAGCAGAGGGTAGGGACGGACGTTTTGTGACACTCTTTTTTGATTTTAATTTGACTCGTTATCAAATAGAAATTAGTTTTAAAATTAACAATTAATATTGGTAATTTGATGATGATTATGATGATGATGATTATAATGATGATAAACTCCTAAGTAGCTTTCTGTTCTGATGTGACGTTAAGTTATAACTACCTCTTTACTACATCAACTTCGTATCTTTCAGTTGTTTTATATCTTTTTGTGCTGGTGTGACGTTAAGTACCTGTATTTTTCAATTATAGTAACTTCAAGTCTCTAAATATCTTTCTTGGCTGATTTGACGTTAAGTAACCCATCTTCTTTTTCCAAATTCAGGAGCTCCGTAGTTTCAGGTTGGAAGTGGAGGTGCCATCGAAGCACCACACCAAGATCATCGGCAAGCGGGGTGCTGAGGTGACCAAGTTACGTCAGAGGCATGATGTACAGATCGTCTTTCCAGCGAGAGATGGAGATCAGTCACCTGATGTCATCATCATAGTGGGACTTGAGGCTAATACCCACGCAGCGAGGGAGGAACTGCTGGCCAGAGTCAAGGAAATGGTGGGTGGGGTGGTGGTCTGTCTGTTTGTTGGTTGGTAGGTTTGTTGGTTTGGATGTTGATTTGTTTGTTGGTTGTTTGTTTGGTTGTTTGTTTGTTGTTTGTTTGGTTGTTTGTTTGTTGTTTGTTGGGTTGTTTGTTTGTCTGTTGGTTTATCTAGTTGGTTTGCTTGTTTGTTGGGATGTTTGTTCTTTTGTCTGTTTGTTTGCTTGGTTTATCTGTTTGTTTGTTTACTGGTTTGTCTGTTTGTTTATTTGTTTGTCTGTTTATATTGTCTTTTATTGGTTTGTCTGTTGCTATATTTGTTCTTTATTGTTTTTTCTGCTTTTCAGTTTTTGTTTGTTGTTTGTTGGGTTGTTTTTTGCCCTTTTAACCACCGTCCAAATGTTTTCCAGGAGGATATGATCAGTGAAGAGGTCCGCATTGACCCGAGGGTCCATCCTAGGATCATTGGGGCTAAAGGGCGTAGCATAATCAGACTTATGGAAGAATTTAAGGTTGATATAAAGTTCCCAGGGAGGGAGGCTGAAGATAAGGATTTGATTGTGATCACAGGGGCCGAGGATAATGTATTTGACTGCAGGGACCAGCTGCTCAATATGGAGGAAGAATTTGTAAGTTTTATAAGTTTATTGTAGGCAGAAATACTGCAATTTGTCATTTTTGTAACTTTATTTTAGATGGAAATACTGGCGAGACTGATAAAAAAGATAGTTTTTGAAATATGTGGTTTAGGGTAAAAATTTGGCTCAATGGTGATATACCCTGTTATGAGAAATATTTGCATATTTATAGAATTTGTATTAGATAATAGATTAGAATTTTTCTTATGGTTAGAATTGGGGTCTAAAAATTAGATTGAAGCAATAGTTAGAATTAATATAGTTAGATTGAAGCAATAGTTTATAGTTAGAATTAAGGTTTAATTCTTATATCTATATAGCTGCAAGACGCTAATGAATACGACCAGCAATATCGCGCCCCTACAACCAGAGAGGCTGATCAGGATTTCTTTTCATCAAATACTGGGGGCCAGTCCCGGCCCTCTGATAAAACCCCCGCCAAGGGCTTCGTGGTCCGTGACGCCCCCTGGACCCTCTCAGACAGCGCCGAGGAATTCCCTGACCTGGGGGCAGGCGGAGGTGTCAAACTAGGGAAGGCAGCATGGCCCGTAAAGAGATAGAATTTTTGAGACGAGATTTTAAAAAGGTGGAGGCGTGTTATAATTGTTAAAAATTGAATTTTTTGCGATTTCGATTATATTTTTCATTCCGCTATCAATTTCAGGATTATTAAAATAGATTTAGTTTTTTTTTCTGATGAATTTAGTGCCTTTAAAATATGGGTAAACTAGTTTTGAATATTTGATGTCATCATTATCATCATCATTGGCTTCATTATCATGAATTCTTTTGATCTATGTCAATTGACACTATGCAATATGTAATCTTGAATGAGATTGAGAGGAAAAGTCGTCATTAGATTTTTAATGTTCCGCTCTTTACTTATCATTATTATCATCGTTATTATCATCATCATTGTCATCATTGCTGTATAATTCTTTCGCTCTTGTATATATTTAATTCATTTCTAAGCTTTGGCTAAAATATAAAGCTTACAAATTTTTATTATTTTATTTTCAGTTATCTTCTATATCCTGAATACAGAGTTTATTTTATGATGTCGCTTAGTTACAAAATTAAATTAGATTTTCAGTAAAGAAATTGGAGGGAGGGGGGGGGTAAAAAACACCGTGACACCCTCTGCGTTAACCCAATTGAGGGTGTCAATTTATTTTTTACCCCCCCCCCCCGAGAATAATTTAATTTATGAATTTAAAAAATTAATTTTTTGAAGGGATTTTTTAATAGGATTTTTTAATAAGGGAAAAGCAATATTATTCTGGTGATGGTTTTTTTTTAAATTTTTGGTCTCGAGTTTGTTTCTTTGTGCCTTGTAATTGTTGCCTTTTTGTGTCGCTAAATATGTGTACGTCTGTCTGTATGCTTGACTGTCTGTTTATTTGTTCGTGTCAAAATATATTCAAAATGCTGACAATTTTGTGTTCGTCTGCGCGTTTGTTTCTTTGACTGTGTGTTTGTTTGTCTAAATATTTGTTGAAAATGCAGACAATGTTTTTATCTCTTTTTGTTTATTTGTCTGTCTGTTTGTCTGGTTATTTCTTAATTTGCTTATTTATTTGTCTGTCTGTTTGTATATTTGCCTGACTGTTTCTCTGTTTCTCTGTCTGTTTGTGTGTCTAAACAATTGTTCAAAGTGCTGACAATTTCTTGCATGTATAAATAATCTTTAGTTATATATTATGTTAATCATTTTACTGCATTACTATATTTTCTCTTATATTTGTATATAATCTTAACTTGTTTTTGGTGAAGCGGTTAGTCTGCCGGACTTGCAGCCAAGTGTCTCGGGTTCGAGTATGTTATTTCTCACAAGATTTGCTGCACCCTTTATTAAGACGCTTATTTTGAAAGCTTTGTTAACAGTTATGATTAAAGATTAAGCTAACTTTAGCTTTAACGTTTAGCTGAATTTCAGTTTATATTTAAGCTCAATTTTTGCTTATGTAATTTTACTTTAAGTTTATGCAATTTTGTAGTTTTAATGAATTGAGGTTATTGTTTATCTTGCCTTATAAAATCAGATGCCAAAGTCTACTACTTGACTTGCTGCACCCTTGAGCACAGAAACTTTATAGCCACATATTCTAATGCTAAATGTTTGCGTTATTATATATAACATTGTGTATATATAATGTATTCAGCGTGTATAATATTATAAACAATTGTATATGTTTCTTGCTTTATGTATACAATCATCTATGCACAATATGTAATCATTATCGTCGTTATAATCATCATTGTTATCATCATTGTAATCATCATTTTTAGTTAGTTTACTAACAGAGCGACTAACTGACTGACTGATTGACTTACTACTGATTGACTTACTGACTGATTGACTGACTTACAAATGATTGATTGACTGATTGACTGGCTTACTAAATGATTGACTAACTGACTTGCTAAACAATTGATTGACTGACTGATTGACAGTCAGTCAATCAGTCAGTCTACTATTAAATGATTGACTGACTGATTGATTGACTGAAATGTCATCATTTTAATTGTCCCTATTTGAGTATTTAATTATCTTCATTACTCTGTAATTATCTTCAATTTAATTGTCTTATTATCCCTCTTCTTAAAGTCTTTGTTTTTAATGTCTCTGTTTTTAATGTCTCTATATTAATTGTCTATTTACCCCAGTAGTAAATGTCAGCGTAATAATCATTACTTTAAATGTCACTGAGAATAAATGTCACTGATTTAAATGTCTCTTATAAATGTCCCTTTATAATGTCACTTAGAGATAATATATATTTATCACCTATATTTCTTTCTTTTTTCTAATTTTTTCTTATTTTTATGGTTTTGGGAGATCTGTTTTTATTTCCTCATTTTGCTAAAAATACAATTCTTTCCTTGTGCCTTGTGCCTTGTGCCTTGTAGAAAAATGAAAAACTCTTTTTAAATATTTTCAAATGTTTCCTTTTCAAATCATTTTCGTTAGAAAATTTTCCGGTTAAAAAATTACATAAAAGTTTTTTATTCAAAAATATCCCCCCCCCAATTAACCCTCCCACCCCCCCCCTTTCTCTTAGTCGCCACCCACCCCCAAAATATGGTAATTATCAAAATAGAAAGACATTAAAAAATTAAATGTCATTTTAAGATCTTAATATCACAAAGCATTACTTTTTACTTTTTGAAATAAAACTATTTTATATTTTAAAAATGTTTGTATATTTGTTTCATTCTGCGTACACTTGATCTAGTTTAGTTGTAGGCTTGTTAAATGCGCCGCTATTGATTCGCGGACTATTAATAGAATCGGATAAATGTATGCAGAATGAAATTCCGTCCACTGTATTCAAATATGTATGTAATGATACAAAGTGTATAAGTATAGGGTTGATTGATTGATCAGCTGCTAAATAGCCCAGCATGTGATTATACTAGCTGCGCTATAGCTATTTAATACTGTTAGAGGTTAGGATTAGGGTTAGAATTAATGTTATGACTCGGGTTAGGTTATGGTTAAGAATATGATTAAGCTTACGGTTAAAGTTACAGTTAAGGTTAGTAGAGGTTAAAGTTTTGGTTAAGGAAATGATAAGGGTTTGGGTTAGGATTCTAGCAGCTGATCATTACAACCCCATATGTATACGCTTTTAATTGTTTATGTAATTGTATTAAATGCCTTTAATTTCTTGTTATTATAACTTTCAATCTATATATATATATGATTATAATGTATCTTCACTAACCCTTATTGTATTATAAGCCAGAAGGGCCTTTTTGACCCAATTAATTACTTGCAGAATTTATAATCAATTAAAACTGCTCATTAAAAGTTAATTAATCTTGTTTCAAAGTAATAATAAAGTAAGAAATAAGAGGGGAGGGAGGGATGCTAGACCCGATAAAATAAATCTACCATCTTTTAATAAAAAAAGTTATGAGAAATTCAGTTAGAGAAAAATTACGTACCAAGAAAAAGAATAAAATAAAAGTAGGGCCTATATACTGAGTATGTTTATATAGTCTATCATCTAGATTATAATATACGTCATTCTTACTAAAGGGTGCAACAAGTTGACATTCAGTGCTCAAACCCAGGACATCTGGTTTTGAATCCAGCACTCTAACCACTGCACCAAGTAGACAAGATAATGGACTGAATATTGTATAAGACTGGTATAAGTATTATACGATATATAATAAGACATAATATAAAATAATGGCACATATAATATCTAAATTATTTACATATAACATGAAAATTATATCTTATTATATATAGTGTAACCGGTCAAAACGGCCCCGACAAATGGCCCCGACTGTTAATTCTTAGGGTTAGGGTTGAAGTTAAGATACAGGTTAGTTTAGGATTGAAGCAAGGGTAAGTGTTAGGGTTTGGGTTAAGTTTAGAGTAAGAGTTATTGAATGAATTGATATGGGCCATTTTGTCGGGTTAATGTATTCAGGGCCGTTTTGTCGGGTTAATGTATTCGCGCCGTTTTGTTGGGTTAATGTATTCGGGGCCGTTTTGTCGGGTTAATGTATTCGGGGCCGTTTTGTCAGGTTAATGTATTCGCGCCGTTTTGTTGGGTTAATGTATTCGAGGCCGTTTTATCGGGTTAATGTATTCGGGGCCATTTTATCGGGTTAATGTATTCGCGCCGTTTTATCGGGTTAATGTATTCGGGGCCGTTTTGTCGAGTTAATGTATTTGGGCCATTTTATCGGGTTAATGTATTCGCGCCATTTTGTCGGATTAATGTATTCATGGCCGTTTTGTCCGGGTACCGGTGTAATATAAAAATGTAAAAGCACTATATGCAGTCTGAGATAAAAAAAACCCATAATTTCAAGGCAATAATCACGGAAAAATTGCACAAAACCGCAATAAAATTTACAAAAACCAAACAAAGAACACAGCTTATGTACCATAACCGTAAAAAAACCCGCAATTTACGAGTTATAACCAACGTTTATTGTAAGCTATAACCATCAAAATTCCGCAATAAATCGACTAAACCACTAAAAAGTAAAATGACATCATAAAACCATGAAAATTAACGGCTATAAATAGCACCCAATCAGAAATAAGTCAAACAACTTATAAAGGCCACATTAAAAAGGCTGGCAGTCAATGAAATCATTTCGCGAATAAAACTTTAAAAATTGATCAACTAATTCAAGAAATTTAATAAATCAATTTTTATACAAAATTAGTAAACAATATTTACAAAACTACTGCCAAAATGCATTTATCTAAAAATAACTACCAATCAAAGCATCGCTTACATATGTAAAAATAAGGCCACTTTTACTGAATAAAGTCAAGGGCATCACATCTCAAGGTCATAGCAGCTCAAGGTCAATGCAAGACAAATAATAACGAAAATATTGACTGAGCTATAAATAGAATGGAAATAATCACGCGCTATAAATAGTTACCAATCGCGTAATTTGTAACAAATACATGACCAATTAAAAACAACGTCTCAGAAAATATCGTCTGGAATGCATTTAAAATTCTAGATTAAAAAAATTATTTACATCAAAAATATAAATCAGGGGGGAAAACAACCCCTGGAACACCACGGGGGGGGGGGTCAAAGGCTACATCCTAGCACCCAGGGGACTAAAAATCACCCCCACGGTACCAAGGGGGGGGCCAAAAACCCACCCCCTAAGCGAAGACTAAATTAGGATAAAAATTGTTCAATATACAATTTATAGAAATCTCACACAGTATAAAATTACAATAAACACGATTTTTATACGTAAAAAAATACAGAAGCAATTGTAAGTTATGAATTTTTAAAGGTGGGGGGGGGGTGGGGTGTAAAGGACTAATAAATTTAGGGAGAAAAAAAGTATAGGGGCCCAAGTTTTTTATCTAGTGAAAATTTTCACCAATTTTAACAGACCACAAAAAATACCAAAAAATTATATTTTTATAAATTTCATCAAATTAATCGTTTTGGATACAGAATTTAATTTTTTAACCCCGCCCCCACAACCCCAAACATATTTTAAACCCCCGCCCCCCCAAGACATATTTTTAACCCCCCCCCAAAAAAAATATTCCAACAATAAGCCAAAGCATTCAGCTCACTTAAAATAAATAAAATTGTTCCATTTCTCTATCTAAACATTAATGGTACATACAAGCAATATAATATCATAATGTAATCAGAATAACGTATACAATACAAGCTTTATATCAATTAAAAACAAAATTAGATGCAAATTAAAAACTAGATTAAAAAAACTCAGAAATAACAACCATTCACAAAATCACATTTTCTCCAAAAATGTCTACAATTTTTTCACCCCGAATTTATTCAACAATGCCTTCGTTTTAGTCCATCCCGACCCCCCCTCCCCACCCCCCGGCATCTCCCTCACCCCCTCCGATCTCTCCCCCTCCGATCTCTCCCCCCCCTCAGGGGGGCCAGATTTAGCCGCCCCTAGGGGTAACAACCCCTCAGGGTGCTGGGCCCTCAACATTGTATCCAACCAGCGTAACTTTTCATCTTCGTCATTGCAACAAACGCAATAGCCAAAATAAGGGCTCACCAATTTCTCTTCCCCCCGCCACCTTACCCCCCCTGTTTGACTGCACCCCCGTGTAAATCACCATATCCTCCACTTTCCACGACGTAAAAGTTTTAGCGTCTTTACGATAACTCAAACAATACTGAGTAAAATCAAAATTATATCTCTCAAACGATTTTTTTACCGCTAGTTTCATCTCCCCGAACATCGCTTTATTCTGTATCCCCGATTCCCTCCCCATCTGCTCGTACAACCGATTCCTCTTTAAAATAATATAATTATCCTGCCTAAAAACATCTGGCCAGTCTTGCCACTTCAACATTACCGACTTCACCAACTCGGTATAATGTACCGGCCGTTCTAACTCGCCGTTACAAATCACCTCAAAAAGCGACCAGCACCCAGTGGTCTCCAACCTTGCCTTCTCCACTACCTTCTCCTGCAACTCACTCGCTCTCGTCTTGCTATCAATCGAAATGTTGACAACCACCCCTTCCTTTGTGTTGATATAAACGCCGATTAATAAATCGTCAAAAGTTTGAGTATCGTTTAAGCACCTCATGGCTTTTTCGATTTTCTCTCGCCCCTCGTCTATCTTTCTCTCGTGGTCTAAATCGGCCGCTTTGATTTCAAATAAAACGGCGTGATGTTCGAGAAGATCTTTGACCACACCCATTTCTTGGCTGACCAGCGCGTATTCTGAGCTCGTCACTTCGGTGTCATTATCTAATCGCATGAGGATGGCGCCAAATATCGCTGAGATGCTGGGTAGCGACATCTTATTGTGTCGTTCTAGTTGGCAGACCTTTACGAGGTGGGAGAGGAGGCGTTTTAGAGTATTGTAGTTTATTTCTGGCAGTTGTTTTAATAGGTAGGTATACCTGAAGGGGAATATTGTTGGTTTTAACATCACATCAGCACAAATGCGTCTATTTACTGACGCGTTATGAACTGTATGTGTGTATAAATCAAATAATGAGTGAACGCTTCACTCTTAACGTCACATCAGCACAAATGCGTCTATTTACTGACGCGTTATGAACTGCGTGTGTGTATAAATGAAGTGATGAGTGAACGCTTCACTCTTAACACAGCAGAGCAGTCAAGTATTTTTATTTGACAATAAATACAACATTACTTGACTTACCATTGTATTTTGGCTGCTTCTGATTGGTTGGAGGCTGACTCCACCCACCTAGGGTAAAGATGTCGGGTCAACAAGGGGTCATCCAATGAACGGAAGAATCGTTTGAGAGCGTTTGTGACGTCATGGATTTGATAGTCTTCCAGTTTCAAGACAATGGATCGAGATTCAATGCTCAGTGACTCAACAAGATGACTCACCTGGATTACAAAAATATATTATTTTAATTTAAATATAAAATTAATTCAATATTAAACAATCTAGAATCGTCCAAAATTGAATCCACACCCCTCCACAAATCTAGAACCCAACACAAAAAATCCACGCTCCTCCATCAGTCACTATTGGCACATATTTCTTGTTCTATACATTTCTGCTACTCCTGAATAAAATACATTATATTTGACATATTTTAAAATACGCAAAATATATGTACCCCCCTAATAAATACCCCCAAATTAATATCAAAAAATAATAACAATATAAAATTTACAAGGAATTGAACCCCAGACCTTTGACATCTGTCCATTCAGCCGATAGATACCCTCCGTCTCCATTCCATACGTTGACACAAAGTTGATGCACTTCTCGACGGTCAACGGCACATTATCCGCGGTCAATGGCTGGCTTGCCAAACTATTACCGGCAAGCATCGCACGTTGAATGGCAGCCAACCAACCGTCAGTGTCTTTACGAATTTCGCTTTGCAGAAACAGCATACTGAAACGAGTGAAACGCCGAGTAAAATATCGTGAAACATCAAAATGAATACACTAAATAATAAATACATACAATATAAATAAATACAAAATTAATAAAATAAACGAGCAAAATGTCATTTTTTTCTAATTAACCAAATCTGCTTAAATTTTTTTCAATTTTATTTTACGAAGCTGACCGCACACTGACCGGCCGCTTCGTAGGTCGACCATTATCGGTTGACCCTCCCCCAGAGCCTCGTGACACGCCTCTGACACGGGTCTGACCGACACCGCGGCACATTTACGTAGGTCTATGTCGGTCAACTGTCTGTCATCTGACACGTAAACGGACAGAGTTCGTTGCGTCGAATATGCCCACGACTGGCACCATTCCTGGCATAAAATACGTCACTTTATGTCATAAAAATATGCCAAATAATGACTTAAAATCTTGTCAATTTTTTCACAAAAAATTCTAAATACACCCCCACCCCCTCCCTCCCAGCTAAATCTAACTTAAAAACTGATCCAATAAAAACCTGATTTAATATATTAAATAAAGATATAAAAAATTCTGAAAAAATTTCCAAAAACTCAACTAACCGCAGTTGCACCAAATTTGTAAAAAATCTTCCCACACCTGTCAAACGCCTCCGGCACGCCCCCTTTCCTTCCATGCCCCTCCCCCTCTATATCAACCATACTTGATGCCAGTTTATGAAGCCACGCCCCCCTCTCTTCTGCGGAGTCTGCTGCAAATAGAAAAGCCCGCCCCGCGTGCCTTTTTGTGCCCAGTTCAAAGGTATGGGGAAGCCTCTCATCGTTGGAGAGAGAGAGGCTGAGCATTTCAGAGCGATCTATGACGCCCTTGGCCACAGTGCTACGATCTGAGTCAAAGTAACTGAATGTGTTGTTCTCTAGGACACACCTAAATCAGGGGGTAGAGTGGGTCAGTGGGAAAGTTAGTCACGAAGTCAGTTAGTTAGGCAGTTAGTTAGGAAGAAAGTTAGTCAATTAGTCAGTAAATCAGTCAGTCAGTCAGAAAGTTAGTTGGTCAGTTAGTTATTTAGTCAGCCAGAAAGTTAGCAAGCACGTCAGTCAGAAAGTTAGTCAGTCAGAAAGTTAGTCAGCCAGAAAGTTAGTCAGTCAGAAAGTTAGTCAGCCAGAAAGTTAGTCAGTCAGAAAGTTAGTCAGTCAGAAAGTTAGTCAGTCATTCAATCAGTCAATCAATAAATCATTTAATCAATAATTCAGCTAATCATTCAGTCATTCAGTCAGTCAGTCAATCAATCATTCAGTCAGTCGGTCAATCAGTGTACATACACTCTACTTCTGAGTTAATATCTTATACAAAAAGATGATAATGATGATGATGATGATGATGATGATAATAATAATAATAATAATAATAATAATAATAATAATAATAATAATAATAACGACTATTTCATAACTAAAATAATTAATTAGTCAGTTAATTAAAGACCACGACAAAGATACAACGTTAAGAAAACCATAAAGTTTTCCTAAATTCATATAAACTGATAACTTATTATTATTATTATACAATATATAGCAATGCAAATTGACATCACAAAACAAACATAGAATAAATACATAATAGAAGAAATATAAAGATAGTATCTACTATTAATTTACAGTACACATAGAGTTAATAGTTTGCACAAGCATGTTCAAATATTTACACATTTAAAAGTTAAAAAGTGTCTTGGGAAACTGTCCCAAAAGTTCCCAG
>JAQIXG010000813.1:0-27226 GCA_034700105.1 Oconnorella tubifera
AATTTTGTAATTTTGTTATAATAGGCCCATTCCAAATCTGCAGCCTCAGGCCCACTCGGCCCTTAATCCGGCCCTGAATAAAATGCTAAATCGTTAAATTATTTATTACTACGCAGATATTTTCTTATTCTTAACGAATTTTCATATAACAACTACCGATATCTTTCCTTACTTGGTCAAAGTAGGCCCCTAATGTCTTCAATTCGTGAGCAGGCCCGTTTCAACTGAAACAGTTGCAACATTGTTAATCCGGCACTGATATTCACGCTTATTTGTAAACTGAGTATAGAAGCATAAAAGTGTCCTTTTTACTATGAATAATAATAATATCTATATATTATTACTTTTCAATATGTGTACATTTTACATGTGTTATTTTCAACAATAATGATACAAGTTCAGATAATGCAAAAGATGACAGTGTTTAACACGAATTACACATTGACAAATTAAGTTAATTATAATTGATTACAGTCATTGATCACAGTAATTGATTGCGCTTAGAAATAAAATAGAGAGTAGTAATAAATAATTTTGCAACTGCACAAAAATGAGGTACATTTGTTAAATAATGATCACGAATGAAATAAAAAAAGCATAAAATTTATAATCTGAAACTAAATTAACAGCTTATCCACTAAACTTGATATAACACTGTTTCTTGTTTGATTTATTAACAGGTCGATGAAGCATGACATTTACTGTAATAATATATCAAGCATATATCTCTACAGCTGTTCTAAACAGTATATATGCAGCAACCTATGTACGTATAGGCTACTGAAGCAAGAGCACTTACTGTATATACTTATATATGAGACTATAGCTGCTTGAAATTATCATAGCTTTCGCAAAATCATTAGACCTAGATCTAGTCTCATCGTAGATCTATATTTAACTTGGCTTATTATCGAAAAGAGAAAGTACAAAATTTAATAAGATCCTCTTCAATTATAGGCATAAAATACTAGGCACTTTTCAATATAATTACGAGCGAGAATGGATTAATATCATTGCTGATGGTCATCTATTTTAACCACACTATTAATTCACAATATTTAAGCAAAAAATATCAAATTGCATGCAAAAGTCAAAACATTGGTAGAATACACTATGCAAGTTTACTATTAACACCAGAGCTCGAACAAGACGCCTAAAATATAGTTTACGTTTTTCTCTAATACATTAAAAAAATCACACATGGATATAATTGATTAACAAAAGTCCTGCAATCAATTATCTTCAACAAAGTTCAGTTTTCGCACAAGGGTGAGGGAGGGGGAGGGAGGGGCAGGAAGTAAAAATAGACCAAAGATCGTAAATTCTAGAAGAAAATGCAGCCTTCTTGACAGAGAAGCCGTAAACTGAAAGATGCTTTATATAATGCATAAGCAATATTTTAAATATTTCGTTTATCTACATTGACAATAGGCTTAATGGTAAAGGTATACATAATCAAAATTATTTATTATAAAAGTTGTGAGAGAAATAATTGTGTTGTCGATGTGTTCCTTGTTTATTTTATAAGCCAATTAGGTAACAAATTGATTGTTTTCTACAGTGTTGCGGTCACGAATGCTGCTGAGGATAGTGATTAAGATCATGCTAGATTTTGATTAATATTTATTAAATGATTATTTATAATAAAGGTTAACGAATTTGAATTAATTGTAAATTGCATAGAATATTACGTTTTTACAACTTACGCGACTCGACGTGTGCAGTTAGTTTCTTTCAAAATTAACAAAATTCATTGAAACTATTAGCCTAGAAATAAATTAATCGTAACATTTAATCATAATTCTGAATACTATAGTACATATAGTATATATATACACACGTACTCACCAGTAAATCGTATGTTTTTGACAGATCTGTATAGAGTAGGAATCCAGCTGCTCCACTGATTTCTATTAGGACTACTGAATTTTATTAACTTTCACTGCAGCGCAGTCTCCATATAATATAATCTCATTGTAATCTAACCCTAGCAGAATTCAATGTGAAAAATCAGATAAATAAACATCGAGCGATTGAACGGATTCGTTCCGCAGTTACTATTAACACTATGCTGTCTTGAATCTCGATATTTCGTTACAAAGTCAGCAATATGTACTGTAATATTTTATGTTCTAAGTTATTATGTTCATGCAAACCAAGCCGAGAATCAAATGTAAGTAGTAATATCTCTCTTATCTGAACAATGTTGTTGCAAGGAAAACTTTCCTGTGAAAGCCCATGCGCCACTTTCTCTTATGTTTCGCTAAGCGTGTTTTATTATACGCAGAGGTAGTCCTAGAATTACATTGCCTCCTGCTTCATTGTATAGCTTATTTCATATGTAATAATAACAAGCGAAAGTCTGGATTACAATTGGGTTGCTGAAAAAATATATGGAATTCCAATCGCATAGTCATTTGTTTCTTGACGTGGCATTTCGATCAAGATTCGTAATACAATCTTAATTTTAAGATTGTGAATATATTTTAGTTATTAATGATAATTCTTAACTTAATAAATATATTGCTGCTAGATAGGGGGCTATATATGAACTGCAAGTTACAATTTAGATGGCGTTATTTAGGACAATATAAATGATTCAAAACCGTGAAGTTTACTCTTAAGTGACACTGAGTAAATTTTAATTTTAACTTAGATCTAATTTGTATAGAGTAATCAATTGCAGCCGTGTACAGAAGGTAATTATAGTCCAAATTTAATTTCAACTTTATTATTTCTATTTCCACGCTTAGAAATATGAAATTGTATTGTATTGAATTATGTTAAAACGCTAAGCTAATAATTATTATAATAGACCTAAGCCCGACTATAGCTCAAAATTGTGCCTTCTTGTAGGCTTAAATATTTGTATGTTTATATCCGCACGATGACTGTTTAACATAAATAAATAAACGATATTCATATAAAAGAGATAACAATTAAAATCATAAATCATAATCGTCATTCAGTTAAGCTTGCTTAAAATAGTACAGCAAAGAAGTCGAATTCAGTCAGAGCATTCTAAAAATTATTATTCATATCCGAGTTGCCCGTATAAACGTTATCTAGTTCTTCAAACAGTGTATCGTAACTGCTGATCCAATTATCGTGTTGATCCCCTCCTTCATAAAGATCATTCCCCGGTGAATCATTCAGTGACAGCAAAGCGCAAGATTCTAAGTTAGAATGTTGGGAGCCCACAATCGGACGCATTGCTATACCGCGAACAAATAAATCCTCATCAAAATCCAAAGCGGGCGGGGAATAGACACCAGTTAATCGATCAGAGGGAAATGAAAAAGTATCTTCTAGATTATTATCATCAATGTTGATATCTGTGCAAAGTTGATCGCCAACGAATTTGTCAATCGTTGCGTCGGATTGTTTATCGAAACTGTGCTTTCGTTTGTTAGTTGATATTCTATCAGGTTCTTGCTTTACAGTACATTTCGAGTAGTTGCTTTGTGGGTGTAAGTCATTCACTGGAAAGGCTACTTCTACATTTATGTTATTATTTATAAATCTATTTTTAATATCTGCAGACAAATCTGGTCTATAGGAAACAGTTAAATTACCCTGATCTAAAGCATTATAGTCAATTTGTGAACCAGATGCAACTCTTATATTGTTATCATCCGCCTTCCATCGTCTATCAAATATATCTTGTTTTTCATTCTGCATTCCTTGCACGATCGTACCACATGAATCTGGAAACTTCATTGGCATGGGATCTGAAATAACATCCCTAGTTAACCGCAGCATTCCGGATTCGGACAATATATCTTCCGAAATAACAGAACTCCAGCTGAGATCAAGAAGATCAGCAATCCCATCGTTCCCATTTCCTGTCTGTGGATCCACTCTGTTAGAACTTGATGGAAGTTTTATTGCAGAAGGTGTTGCCATAAATCTCGGTAGCATAGTCATATTTGGAGAACAACCATATGGAATTGGGGGACAATCAAAACTCAAGTGTCTATAGAAACTTCTTCCATAAGGCACCATGGCTGGGTTCACAAAATGGTTACTAAGAGGTACTTTTGTACTGTATATAGCATAATTTGGATTTGGTGTTGTCGAAGAGGCAAATGATGCACTTCTTCGTTTTTTGGTATAGCTTCCAGATGTGCCATCCATGCAGTCTTCCCTGAGACGCCAGAAACCTCCTTTCCCAGGTTCATCATCTCTTCCACGTGGCACCTTTTGAAAGCACTTGTTCATTGACAAATTATGACGTATAGAATTCTGCAACAAATATACAATACATCTGCATAAGGATATGTATTGTATATAATAAATATACAGTGTCAAAATCAAATCTCAAGTTGATTAAATAATTCCGATAGTATATCTAGAAAAAACTTATTTGGTATAAACGCGTAATAAATGTGCTCTGCATGACTATTTGACATATGAAATCAAATATTTTTCAAAAAATTTGATGCTTCAATTGGCTTGATGGATGATGGCACAAACAGAGTTTAAACAAATTTAGCATATCAAAAGTAAGTAGAACCTATAATTGCCAGAATTATATTCAATAATAAATAAACTGTCAAAGAATAATTGTCAGTAGCTCTTAACAAAACCCGATGAGCTTCTAAAACCATACCTGCCAACTACAATCGGCTTGCTTGAAATAGACAAAATTTGTCTGTATCCATTCGTAGATGGCCGATAACGAAGCCTTTCCTCCGGGCATTGATCGCATCGCCATGCAGATTAACTTCGAATAAGAATGCGGAGGTTTTATCTGCGCATTCGTCTTGTAGTCGATCATTGGATGATAACCAGGCCATGATTGATCAGTAGTACTGCCTTCGACCACTTCACTATTCGTCTTACCATGAATAGAATTATAACTTTGAAAGGGTGTTGAATCAACTACAGAAAAGGAATTTCCTTGCGACAAAATTAGTTGCTGATGATTATTGTAAGGTTGAAATGGTCTGCCACTTTGCGAGGATCTATCCGTTGTAAATTGTAATCCAGAATCCTGGTTATTCGAATGTTTGGATCCTGTAGTATCGCTACGACTAAGTTTGGGTGATGCCGATAAACTGATCTGTGGAGAACGAGTGGAAGGTGATCCAGAATATGATTGACCAGACAAAGGTACTCTCAGGCTTGGACTGGCGTTTGAGTGCGGAGAAACTGATGATGATGTAGTTGTATCAGTTTTTAGATACGAGGCTGAGTTGAGATTCTGAAGCCAGTGAAGATTTGTAAGAGACTGGGTTAGAACATCGACTTCCTGATCTATTTCTTGATCCAAATTAAATGATATTCCATGATCCTCTGTATTTAGTTTAGTATATGTTTTGATGGAATCAAGAACTGGTGGATCATTATTCTGTAAACTTACTGACATGTTTATCTGAGATGGTAGTTAATTTTTAGCAAATTTATTAAATAAAATAAATGTATATGAAAGAATATGGGTTTCGAAATCAACTGCAACATAATATCTAATTACTGTTGTATACAATTTACAATTTTCGTTGCGTAGTCGTAGTAATATTTAGTCATAGCAAACTATCAAACTTATGTTAACATCTATTGACAAACAGATCGTACATGCAAGCTATCCACTTTTTCATTATCGTTGTAATTCTCAGAATATATCCAGTATAGTATCAGTTCTGCATAATACATACAATGTAATTTTTAGGCTCCTACATTATAAATTTGTAATCCACATCGAGCTAGTCAAAGCATTTATTAATTTTTATCGTAACATATTTCTAGTTATTAGATTTTTAACGCTATTCAGTATAAATAGTTAAGTATTGATGTAGCAAATCGAATTTGAATTAAAATTAACAAGATATTCAATAAGTATACGAAGTATTAAAATGATTCAAACGTATAATATCATATAAACTTAAGTTCTGTGATATAATCTACAGTATACGTAATTTAAACGATAAATATTTTCGTGCTTTCACACGATTATTATTAAACTTCAAATCGAGAAAATTCGTCAATACATGTTTGCATATTAGCAAAAGCACTTGTCAGATCATGCGTAAAATTGTTTGAATGGTGCCATTGTCGAACAAAACAGTGAGATTTCAGTTCAGAATATTTGAGTGCATTTTCAAGGATCTATTGGCGTCATCAAAAGGGAGCGAAGTCGGAAGTTAATTCCATGTCAGGAGTGAAAATTGCGCATTTTTGTAATTAATGACGTCATTATGTTGATTGTGGCGTTACACTGTAATACAAAAATTGCATTTTTTAACCAAAAAAACAGTTAATTTGCTACTGTTTAATACGCACGACGTCGGATACATAGCTATAGGTACGTGTCATTCATTAAAGTTACATATTCTATTATTTAGTCGCTCTATATTATTGTAAATATCCATAAAAACATTAATCTTTTTCATTCTAAATGTAATATAACGAAGAAAACTTGTATGTTTTTAAATCTCAGACATTTTAATTTTTCAATTAACAAATTTTTTTAAAACTATCTCCTAACATATAGTGTTACCACTACTGCCTTGTGTCTAGTATAAAATACGTTCCTCCCCATATTCCAAATTCAGACTACTACCAATTAATAGCCCTATAATGAGCTTGACATTTAAATCATATCTATTTTAGCAAAAGCGATTCATAGACTTCTCAGTCACTTCTGGAATTTATTTCAAGATTTTTCGTTCTTGAATTGAACCCACTATGAATAGCGATAGAAAACAATTTTTGTAAACACGAGCACGGTTTGATTATTAAATGTATAAGCCTACGGTGCATAGGACTGAAATCACTTATCATCAGTGTTCATTTTTACAGTGATGATATCACCATATTTTTCAGTGAGCCGGTAAAAAGACAAAGTATTGTCTTTGAATGAATGTGAACGTAATATAGATAGGCTTGGAAATTTGACTTTACGAAATAAGCCTACATATCATTGTCCAACTTCAACATATTTTAATTATTAGAATTTTCATTAATTTCATCTATTACAGGTCAAAGGAAGAAACATAAATTCTTGTAAATTATTATGATAATGGATCGATATTTCATTATTTACTATGCGTAACAGGCTTACAGCAGTAGAGGCTGTCTTTTATGTGAATCTTCTCAATATATTCAATAAAGCAGCATATAGTATAGCTGGTATTTGATTAAGAGTGTAAATAATAATAATAATAATAATAGTAATAATAATAATAATTGTCAAGAAATAGATATCATACAATAGTGTACATTTGACCTATAATTAAAATTATTACGCCTATATTGAAGTATACATGTAAGGTTTACGTTGAAAATGCAACACGTGCTCATACACTATTTAATAAAAAAAATTGGGAGGGGGGGAAGGAGACGACATAAAAAACAGAGTGCCTAACTTTTCAAATTCAGGAGCTTGATCTCTCCTTCCTAGAAATGGAATAAAAATTGTGCTTTCATGTAAATTATTCGAATTAGTCGTTCAGTATTTTCAGAGATTGATCTGTAGAGAAAATTTTATAATCTACTTCTTCACTACTATTATAGTTTAACAAATGTAAACTTATAAGCTCATATTAATTATTGGTTAAGCATTTTAGATACTGTATATAGGCTGCATTCTTATCTTAATGATTCAGTTAATCGAGTTATTACAGCCATTCTAGCCTGCTATGCGACAAACCGAAAGATCTCTTGCACTAATTGCAACAAAAAATAACTGGATCAAATTGAAAGTATTAATACTGATAGTTCACAAATTATTAATTGTGATATTACTTTATATGTTTATACAAGCCTAATCATTTTCGTATCAATTACAAAATTTACATTGATTGATCCTTGATAGAAATATCAACATTTGTCGCCGACCCTGTAGCGAGTCCTGAACTTTGTTTCGTTTCAAGTTCAACAGCTCTTATTAGGCTGACCCTGATAAAAATTAGCTATAATTATATCAGCAAGCATCTGATAGTGATTCAACAACTTTGCAATCTATAATAGGCTTATAAAGTACTTGTAGTGTAAGCCATAAACTGACGAAAGGTATACTTATTGCATGCCTTAAATTGCTACACTAGAAGTCAATACTAATATACAAGATTAGCCTATAATGAAAAACACTGTTGATTTTATACAGTAATTAATTAAATTATTATACTTTTACAATTTAGCATGTAATGTCTAGCATCGTATTAGCGAGCAATAAAATTAATATTGATTTCAATGCCATTCGGTGATAATTAATTCGAACACTGGATAGACTACTTAAGCTTATATTTATGCAATCTTTCTATGATTTATCTAATTATGCGAACATAGTGAACGTATACTTAAGTTGTTTAATATTTGATTAATCTATCTCGGATATTTAACTATAGTAATCATTAAGATTGGATGTATTACTTTGACTTGAAATTATCATGAAATAATCTGCTGAATTTAGAGAGAAATATATTTTAAAGATATTCGACTTTATCTCTTATGCATTTTACGTTTTCAGATAGGCAAATTCAATAGGTGAGAATTACTGGGTATATTGTATAATTTATATTTATCATCAAAGTTTTGTTATTGAATTCACTGTTCATCAATTCACTTCGTTCACTGATTCAGTATTTAATTTCATCTAATCTAAGTTGTACAACTGAGTACTAAATTACAATATAGAACTGAGTACTTATTGTACAACATTGTGCACAATAGAGACATTTTGAACTACTTGTAAAATATGTATTTACACTTTCAGTTTTAAGAGTGCAAGCAAAAGAATATCTGTGCAATGCAAATGGGTGGAAGGATTAGTCAGTTCTAGTAGATCACAAATGTGATTTCTTGATTTTAGATACATTGTATTTCTTTTGATATCTCCTATCGACTTATTACAATCTCAGATTTGCTTTTGTAACCTAATAGATTTATCCAAGGAAGGATCAAAAATGATGAATAATGTCACAATGTCACCTACTCACACAACTTGGCCCTTTGTGCCCATCAATGGGGGGAGCGATTGGAGAACTGAGAGAATAGAAATGATGCTGGATAAACTGGGTTTGTTAAGATTTTAAATCTAGCTTCATATATGCACTACATGAATACTTTATATGATTAATTATAGTCATAATTAAAAATCTGGTTAATCTGGATATAAGAGTAATTATAGATCTGGTAATTCATTGAATTTGAAAGTCTCCAATTTCAATAAATTACCGTTGGTGCATGTTATTGCATTTGATAATAACTATCTTATTCACAGATTTTATTAATAGTAATCAGTTTTTTTTCATTTAAATGAATGTCTTAGATGCATTCTTTTGCATGATAGAGTTTTGAACATCAATCAACGGATATAAAACTCATTGATTGATAAATAAGTTGACTTTTAGGAAAATGAAACTGTGAATCTAATTTTCTTGTATCTATGTACAGAGAAAATGAAATTAATCTAGCTAGTTATTAATATTTACAAATATGTATTTTTAATCAGATGGCGAGGGTTTGGGATTTAGTATAACAGGAAGAAAGAGTCTAACAGCAAGTTCTACAGACTCTGATGATGACCTCTTTTGTATATTTGTTCAAAACTTGGCTCCAGGGGGCCTTGCTTTTCGAGATGGCAGGTATACAGATATTTCATGAGTTTAAAAAAATTGATTGAATTTGCTTATCTAATGCTGTTGCAAAATTATTAATACATTTATTGTTTAAAATAATTCTCAATAGGTAATTATATTTTAAAATTGTTTATAATTCAAACATATAAATAAGGTTTATGATAAGAGTAGAGCCTGGAATTTATATTATCGCATGGTGGAGAGCTTTTATAATAATATTATGCCAAATCTTGTGTCATTATGTCAAATAATTTGTGTAGAATTCAGCCGAATGATCAGATACTAGAAGTTAATGGACAGAGTCTTACTGATATCACTAATCAGGCTGCAGCTTCTATACTACGAGGCACTAGTGGCTTGGTGCGGTGAGTGATTGCTAAATTATGATTAATTAATTAAAATTGTCCGCTATAATTTTAATATTTAAGTTTAATTTTAATAAGCTTAACTTCATGGATTATCGCGTTATAGGAATGATGTCATAGACAGACTTATACGGTTGTTTAAGAACTTAATCACAATATTTGTGGTTTAGCTGTCAATTTGAGCCCTTGCTAAAGATTGTAGCAAGTTAGCGAAATAGTGAGATTTTGTGGATTCGAACCCGGATCACATTCGAGTCTAGCACTCTAACCACTTTCCCTTGACTACTGGTCGAAAGTGCATTACTTTGAAACATTATCAATATTTTTATCATTACAGATTGGTTCTGGGAAGAAGTATTAAATCAAGCGCAGTTCACAGAAGTGAGAGTTCCTCATCTTCCTCTGATTCTCCAGTTTTTACGAACAATAATCACAAAGAGAAACCCATTGTACCACCACGAATCACAAAGAATACGTCACAAGAACAACATGTCATAATTAAAGAAAAACCGAAAGAAGATTCTCCAGTAATTTCGCAGAGGAGTATTAATAGCGAGACGGTAAAACAGGAAATGGATTTAAAGAATAATAAAGAAGAACAGGAAAGTAGTATTAAGTCAATGGATGCAGAAAGAAAACTGGAAAATGGATATGTAAGTTATTCAGTAAAAACACTAAACTGTTAATTTTCATATTATGTAATATGCTGAAGTAGTTCTTTTGTATTTATTGTTTAACAATATTGACTACAGAATTATTGTTAGATGTATTAAATTATGAAATTTATTATTTGACGAATGAGTAATAATATTTTTTATAGCAGTGGTACACAGTAGTATATTTATATAGCAAATTTGAGGTTTTAATATTATTTGAACAGTTAAATAAATCCCTATAGATATCTCACAAAGTAGAATTAATAACAATTAAATGCACCCTATGTTTTCAGTATTTAAAAGCGATTTTTGTTCATTATATTACAGCCAAGGGAAATCACAAAAGATGCAGAAGTTGAGCAAATAGATCCAGCAATGAATGAGAAACCTGAAATTTTGATGCTTAAACTTGAACTAGTAAGATATCTAAACTGATATTATTTTTCTATAAGTTTTATTCATTTGTTATAATTAAATATAATGTTATGATTAATTGGGTACATTGGCTCATGATTATTTGTTAATAACATCATTATAACTTAAAAATTGCTTTATTGCTTGTTTGTTTGTTAAAATGACTGTTATCATATAAAATACAGCAGTACAGTAAGTAGACTTATGTTGCTTTAAATTAATGCTTATTTGGTATAGGCAGATTAATAAGTCATTGCTTATGTAATATGCACTTATGTATACAGTATATCTAGTTGCTGGTATCAGAAACTTGTTTAACTAAAATTAATTATAAAACTAGCTTTAAATCAAATTTTGATGTTTAATAAGCTTTTTCTTTATGATACCCAATTAATTTTATTATTATGTATTTATTTGCATATTCCATCTCATGCTGTACATTTATCTGTATTAGTTTCTCTTGTTTTTATATTGTGAAAATGTTGCATTGTGTATTGTCTTTGTATTGAAATTAGCTAAGAATTTTTGATAAGATTTAATTTCGTATCTAAAGTTGCTTCTTTTTATTAGACGCAGCATAAAAGAGCTGATCTGGAGAACAGATTAAAAATGATGGAATCTCAGGTAACTTTATATATCACTGAATATTATTAATCATTTCTCATTATTCTTGATAATAATTTTGAAGTGTTTGTTTATGGCTGTTGTTATACAATGTTTTTAATAACAATGTCATGTTGTAAACTGTGTATAGTATATGGAAACGAAGCAATAAGATCACTTGAGTCTTAACACAACGCTTAATCAATTATAAATTGCTAATTATTTGAAGTTTATGAGATATATATGTTTTACTTTTTATTTAAAAGTTCATAACATTGCGGGAGCAATGGACCTTTTTAAATCTACTGTTTTTAAATAGTCTAATACAAGTATTTAACTTTATCGAATTTGATAAAACTACAACTAATCTCTAATAGATTAAATTCAGTCTTATTGATAATTAATTTAATACAGTCTTATTTGATCTCAACAGATTGTGATTAAAGAAACAAAGATATTAAAAGAAAGTTCTGCTGTAGATACTGTTTTGGTCAATAAAGTGACTGAGGCTGAAACTGCTGTAGTTAAAGCGGAAGATGACTTGAATAAATATAAAGTTTGATTTAATTTACTATAAATGCTTTTAGTTTTGTATCTACAGTGTATGTGTGTTGCATTTTCATTGTCCATGTAACTAAACACTAATGAATAGCAGTTTTTTATTTAATTTTCCGCAAGTGGATTTATTGACTCTTTTACATTGAGCTTTACGCTTGTTAAATGTATTTCATCAAAAAAATTAAGGTTTTTAAAAGCAAGTTAACCTTGTTTAGCTAACTATAGAAAAAGTACCGTGTAAAATGTTAATAAAATGTTTATTCAAATATGTTTAAATTAATATTGACATGTTACAACATTATATTTGAATCTTACTAATTTGTACAGTTTATTTAATATCATGTCATATTGTATTAATTATTATATATTATTGTATTATATTGTATTAATTCTTCCCATTGATGGATTAAATCACTGAAATATTTTTGCTTATGTATTTTACAGAGTCTACTGAGTGAAAGTAAGACGGGTCTTGTGTTGCATGAGAGACAGCTACAGATTGAATTGGACGCTCTTGCCATCAAATACAACAACACCAGAAATCTCCTGGATCAATTACGCACTAGGTAGGACTTCACAGTGATTATATTTTGATAATGCTGGGGCAGTTACAATTGCTTTTTTTTATTAAATTTAAATTTAAAATGTATAAAGCGTTATTAACCATAGATAATGGGTGGATTTTCTTCTATTTTTTGAAGCTTCATTTTCCTTAGATATTTTCAATTAAGGTTTATTTTTTGGAATACTTTATATTAAGTGACCATATAATTCTAATTTTCAGTATTCTCTACTGTTCTTACATTATTAAAATTATTTATTTAAAAAACTAGAGATGATGAATACAGTCAGCAGAAAGGATTGATGATTGATCGACATTTGGAAAATGAGAAAGAGTATACACAACTCATTACAACTTTAAAACAACAAGTAAATAAGATTCTATACACATATACGATATTATAGTGATATATCATGTTATATGTATATGCATTTATTACATTCAATACATTATTCACTTTGTTTTTATTAGTTACTAGTTTTTGTCATCAAAAAATGTTATTTTTGATCATAAAGTAACGTAAAATCAATTTTCTTATTATGTGACTATAAATATATCTATTTAAGTAAAAGTATCTAGATTTAATTTACGCACAGTTATATCAATATTAATTTACTTAATATAGTTAAATATACTACACAATTAATCAATTTATCATTATAATTAATATAAAAAATGTTGCACTCATTGTTGTTCATTGCTTTTCATCATTGTCATTACTTTAGATAGAAGAATTTGGTCCTGAAACTACCCCCAGTGCAGGGATCAGACCTTCCCTCGCTATTCAGCCCGCAGACACCTACGCGCCCCAGTTTTATAAGCCCCCGGTGAGGGGTCTTCAGAGCCCCCCACCAGCCTCCCATCAGAGCGACAGTCCATCACTGCCTGGGTCGTCATCATCCCCTCCAGTCCTCAATACTATCATAGGACGAACTCAAATATGTAGGATGCTTATCTAATGCTGTCTCTGTTTTTATATAATACTGATATTTTTCTGAATTTATATTGTTTGTAATTTTGATATATTTTACAACAATGACTTTATCAATCGATTTGAAGAAATATAATAAAGAAATCTGAATGTTTTTTTATTTGCTAGTTAATGCATTATGGTGTTTAGACTTACTTTTAAGTTTTATTTCTAATTTTGTGTATTAATTAACAAACGCGATACAATTTAACCATTTAATCACGTAATACAAAAATTGAGATACTAATTATTTATCGACCATATTAATGAAGTTTACTTCAATTTAATGTGTTTATGTTGCAGCATCTTCTTGGGCAGAAAAGTACAGGCTAACGCGGGCTACAGCCACTCAAGAAACTGACCACGTGACCAGTAAAAAAGTAAACAATGATTCAGCATCTGATAATGACAGCGATTCTTCCAGCAGCCATATTGAAAGACGACGCAATGACACAATAGATGTCGACACAGTATCACAAATGAGTGTCGCTACAGTTGATAGGGTAATAACAGAGCCTCCTAACTATGCTCCTCCTCCTGTCCCTCCCACTGAGGATGGAAATAGTGAACAAAGCATTGAAATGGATTTTAAATCAACGTTTGACGATCACCGGCTTGTTGTCAAATTACCGGTAAGTCTCTTATTTATAAATGAATTGTTGAATTTAGAAATATTTTAATAATATTTTGAATATAGAAATTATGAGAAACTAGTTTTTGATAATTAATTACAATAGTTTGTTAAAGTTAACCATCATTAAAATTATAATTATTCCTATATGTATATTGTTTCTGTATATTTAGAAATGAATGTTACAGAATGTAGGTATATATTTTATTTAAATAACCTTAAGGAACAAAAGTCGAAGCATATTTTAGACTACTTATAATATATTCAAAAATTTGAATGTTCCAGAATTTTTTTTTCTTTTTTGGAAATCTTTGCCCTATAATATATTCTACGAATTATCAATTCACCTCCTTCAGGAATCAAGAGAGAAGTGAAATATTGCACATTTTCTCTCTTCTTTATCCTTTCTTAATATCTCTCCCACCTTCCTTCTCCAACCCCATATGATTACCTGTCATTTTCTTATTAATGTTACTCATTTATTGTAATCTGTAGATTATTTCACCTACAAATAAAGAGAACACTTTTGAACAAACTTTGTTTACTGTAAATCAGCCTTCGCAGTCCATGCAAGTTGATCACAAGCCACAAATATCACCACAAAATCACGTCTATCTCGACTTAGTTCGAGACGATCACGAGTATGAATGTATCTCAGAGCGCGATTCAAGATTAAATCTCAGACCAAAGGAACTGCAACCCAGAGATTTGTCCCAGACTGATGATAAGCATCGGGAGAAAGATACATCAAATGACAAAACTGTGAAGCCTCAAATAGCAGGACCAGAGGGAGATCAAGAAAAAGTAAAACCGGAGAAAAAAGCTAAAGTTTTTCGAACGCCGAGTTTCAGTAAACTAAAGGGATTATTTGGGACCAAAAAAGGAAAAGAAACAATTACTAAAGATGGGGCATCCAGTATCGGATCCAAGGATGATAGAAAGAATAAGAAAAGTAAAAAGAATGCGAAACAAGAGGGTGATTTGGATAATGATTCAAAGGCGGAACGTTCTAAGTCGACTCCTAATTTGAATGCAGTTGGAAATAAGTATGTACTGCATCAAGCTGCTTCAGTAGATGAAACAGCATCGCATCAGAGGTACTTGATGAAAACATGTTTTTTAAGATTTATAATTATGGAGATTTTTACTGTATATACAGTATTCAGATAATACTTGTGAGGATCATCATTGTTAGGGTAGAACTTAATGTAATTGAACTCTTTTCTTCCTGTTTGATACTAATCAATATATGCAATAAAATCAATATATGCAATGAAATCATTATGGTTAGGTTCTGTAAAATCATAGAGTAGTCCTATAAAAAGAGAATTAGAATGTTTCAATGCAGTCGAGATATCCATCTTTCAAGGAAGTTCAATTGTAGTAAACATATTTTAAATAAAAAGAATTCAATTGGAAGGATTCAAGTTGTTAGAAATTCTATGATACTTATAGTAGTAGGCATAAATCGTGGAGAGTAATTTAACAATAAGGACAACACTTCGGCTGTTGTATTCATTACTTCTTGTAAATTAATTATATATTACTTCTGTTCTCATAGCTAACATGTTATCTCTTGCAGGTATTGTTTAATTATTACTTCTTTTGAATTATTTTTTAATAATATGATTAAGTTTATTGTCAATTTCAGAGGCACTTATGACGTTTCTGATGGCTCAGATGCTGGTTCAATGATCATAAAAACATCACGTCAAAATCCAACTCAATCAAATATTAATAACAATATCAAACAGTCATCCAAAGACACTCCTCAAATTAGTAATCTTAACATTCAGCCAAGACCTGAACCATTACAAAATCGTAGCGAAGTTAACAGTCCGATATATAACTACCCGGATATGTATTCTCCTTTTTCGCAACAAACGCCCGAGTCATCAGACAAACAGATACCACTAAGTGCTGGTAATGCTCAGATGTTGGATTTTGGGAAAGTTGATCAGTGGACAGTTCTGGAAGTACGTTGCTGGGTGGAATCATTTCAAATGTACGACTGCGCAAAGAAGATTGGCGAAAGAGAGGTGGACGGGTATCATTTGCTGAAGATCAATCCTCATGTGATGAAGGTACTTTTGAAATGGATTTATTTTGTGTCTTAATTAATTATTTTAATTAATTAATTGTGTCTTAATTTATTTATTATTTGAGTATAGACAGTCATATGATATGTAAGTAACATTTGTGAGAATGGAATATGGTGTAAAATGCTTTCAACAAATTATTTTTATTGTCAACATTTATCACAATACTGGAGTATTTTATTCCTAAAAATAGAAGCATTGGCTATGAAAGTGACACTTATTGAAATTAATGTTTGTTGTTGCAGGATATGCAATTAACAACTCCAGAAAAAAGTATCTTGACGGCAAAATTGAAAGATCTTCATAATGCTTTCTCAAAGGCAAAAAAATTACAAGAAAAAGAACGAAAATTAGAGGAAAAGGAAAGAAAACGGGCAGCAAAGAATTCTAAATGAAAAGTATTAATATATATATCTGATGCAATAATGATAATTGATTTGTTATAATCAAATTTGTAATATTAAATAGATTTGTGATAATTTATTTACGTTATTTTGTATTTATAATGTTATAGCAATTATGTTATTGTGATTACTATTTAATGTTAATTGTGTTGAAAGATTGATTGTGTTATGACAGTGCATAATATTCTATGAATTGTTTATATTGCTATATTTATACACTGCAATGTCTTCATTTACATTCAGCGTAGAGTATAGAAATCGGATTTGTCACTTGGTATGAAATAAATGAAAAACTTTCTTATTATTCAATGATAATATTATAAAATTATAAAATTACGGTATTATAAGTTAATAGTTGATATTATTCAGGAGCTTTACTGCTTTATACTCATTGTTTTAATAATAAAGCTTTCAGTTATTACAAAGCTATTATAATTTAATAATTTTTATTATAATAGCAAATTATTCAATCATAAATTATACTAAATTATTCAATAAATTATAAGACAAAGTTATTATAATTTAATAAATTATAGGTCTCTCGTTTTCAAAGTAGCTGGTTCAATTTGTAAAAGCATTGACTGAAAATTTTGATCAAGTTTTATATTAAGTATCTATCATAAATTCTGTATTTAGTGAAAACGTTCATTATTACATATGTGATGAATGTATTGTTATGTATATAATTCTTACTAAGCTTTGCTTCTTTTTTAAAGTCTTAAATCAAAAGCAAAATTTAGAAATCAATGAGAATGCTTGAAGTCTCCATTTACTTTATTTAGTTTTGTTATAAAGATAAGATGATTAACTGCCTAATAACAAGTATTTGAATTTCTATAACTTTGTTATAATTACATTCCGGTGATTAATTACCTTTACTTTTTGTTTATAAATCAGTTTACTTCATTGACACATTTTAATTGACGATTATGTCTTTATGTTAATTGATACTGCGTTAAACAATTATGCGTTAACATCTTTGTTCAGTGTTAAACAATTACGCGGTGAACATTCTGCGGAATATGATTTGTTTTATGATACTGTGTTAAACAATTATGTGTCGAAATGTGATTATTTTTGTGAAATGTGATTTGTTATTGATAGAATCGTGATGTTATTTGTGTGCGCTAAATCTTAGTGCTGTTAATTTATTTATTTTGTTAGATTTGTTTGTGTAAAAAAGATTCAGTATTACCATAAGACATTTCTCGTTTGCAACAATTAATGCTACTGTTCATATTGCTCACTTTTCGATAATAAAAAATAATTGATAATTTTTGATCTATTATAAAGTTAATTTGAATAGGATTTTATGTACCCCCCGTGAAAAAATGTGGTAGCATAGAAAACAGCTTGGGACACACAAATAAATTATGATACAAAATATAAAATCTCTTTTTGATTTGCCCACCAAAGGTAGTTATATTTTAGACTCAACCCCCCCCCCACAGAATAAAAAATATATAAACATTACTTTATTAGATATACTTCTAAACATTTTTGATTAGTTTTCCTTAAAAATCAGACTTCATTCTAGTTTCTTACTTAAAAATCTAACGCCGACTCTACTGAATATAATATTGTATATAAAAATCATTTTAATAGTAACTCTACATGCAACTAACACAAAGTTATCTACTAGACGAACTGAAACTGTCACTAAAATTTATTTTCTAAATAACATTGTTTATTGTTTCTTCAAATTTTCACGTCCGTTTCGTCTAGGTTAAATATCCCAGGATTCGTTTATACCACGACTGACTGGCAATGGCGTTTGGATCAGTTTTTGGTTGGCAATAAATCAGGCAAGATTCAGGCGACACAAAATTGTTAGCGTTACCACGACAGCCGCCATAGTTAAAGGGAAAGCAGTCACGTGACGTTGAGTTATAAGCGTACCTTGTGAGACGCGCGTGGCAGGGCCCTTCTTCCGGTCTAAGGGAACAGCCCACTATGAATATAAAATATAATAAATAAAATAAAAAAAGACATGTAAATTTAAGATCAATACCAATATAAATTTGAATCTTGACAGCTTGTCTTGTTAATTAATAGAAAGGTAAATTTTTAATTTTGATTCTTGCTTGCAATTTTTGAGGATCAAAATCCTAGAAATTTAGAAGTGATTAAATTTTGAATTTATATCAATTCAAAATCAATTCGTTTTGTTTTAACAGGAATATATAAGAGAAAATAACAGTAAATAATGCATATGAAGTACAATATAAAACATTTAAAATAATACATGAATATGCTAAAGCCTAAATCAACTTACTATTTCTTGATTTAACGACAATCTCCGGCACGATTCTATTCTTTTCCACCTCTCTTTTCTTGTCGTCTGATGACTCACACAAACAAGACTCGCATCCATTGATTTCAATCTTCTCAAACCAACCAGTGCAGATCTTCTGGCAATTTACTAAAGGGCAACTATTCGATAATCCCGCAACATTTTCCATTTGAGCTGTGTGATCTAGTGATATTCCAGCAGTAACTATTTGTCTGCCGTCCAGGATTGGTGTAAGACTGGTAGATATGGCAGAATCGTTATAAATCTCAAGTAAATCAGAAGTTAATATATTTTTCAAATGAAAATCACTTGATTTTGATTCTTGTAAGAATTCATGTGAGGAAGATGTAGCAGTTTCTTCGTCATCATCTTCTTCATCATTTTCATCGTTATCACTTTCATCAGTAAATACATTATCTTCATTCTCAGGATCAGTAAAATCATCATCATCACCATTTTCTCTATTTTCATCGTCGCTAACATCGTTTTCATTTATTCGTTCATTATGCTCATCAAAATGAAATTCTTTGAAAACATCAGATTCATTCAGCTTCATACTCTCTATTGATTTTATTTTATATTTTTCATATTCTAAATCCTCATTATTTTCATTTTCGTTAAAACTATTTTGATTCTGATCTTCATTACTTCTAATTCTATCTTCATTTCCATCTTCAATATTCACATTCATACTTGGCTTGTTCAACTCTGTGTGTTGATTACTCGCAGAATTATCCCATTCAGTGAATGAATAAGAAGGAGCGCATAAGCATATAAAACACCCATGGACGTCCATATCTAATCCGTGTTCACAACTAAGCCAACAATCGTCCATTGATTGACAAGCAATGCTTTCCACGATCTCATACACACCATCTTGTTCTCTGATTTCTGGTTCTTTAACCACAACTCTCATCTCATCATCTTCTTCATTTGGATATTCATGCGTTTCATCACGATGCACCTCTATCCCAGCCATAACTTCACTAACTGACATTTCTTTCTCACCATTAAACTTAGTATCCAACATTTTAAAATCATTTTCATTTAAATCGGAGCATTGACAAATATCGCATCCGTAATTATCCTTCATGTATCCATCCGTACACTCAAGTTCACAGGGATATATTAGACCACAGATGAAAAGATCATGAAGATCAACACCTTGCTGGTCAGCCAGTTCGATACAGCTACAGAGGATGCAGTGTGTATCTGGATCCATGGCTAACTGTTCCCCTGGACATTTGATACTGCAGTTAGATACATCTGGGCAGAGTGTGGGCTCTTGATCAGAGGGGATTCGAGTCGTGAATAAGAGATCTGATAATGCTGTACTTTCTGGTGTAAATTTGTGAGAATTATCATTAGAATATTGATGATATTTCTCTTCAAAATAACCTGGTATTTCTGTATTAAGAAATTTATCAGTATGATAATTGTTTGCGTGTGTTTCATCTGGATTTATGTTGGTTTGTTTTTCTTCTTCATGTATTGATGAGGTATAACCTGCGTCACTTTCTTGTTGTGACTTTATATCATAGAGTTCTTTATCAACTTTTGTATTCAAATGCATCGTATTACAACCTTTATCATTTTCTGCACATTGGTAAGATGTTTGAGATGGATGCATCTCATTGATAGATGGTATAAGTTGTTGATGGCTACATTCACATACATTACAGCCAGTCCAAGGATCCTATCAAAATATAAAGTCAGAAAATAATGTCATTATAATCTACATGTAAGCTATGTTGGTACATATGCTGTCATAAATTAGAATTTTAAAGGATTATTTGTCTGGTTAACATATAAATATATAGATTTTCATACTTTAAATTTACTCTAGTATCTAGCAGTCTATTAATTTAAACTCTATATAAAAATATAACTGGTAGATATAATTCAAATCTATTTAATAAATTTATTAATGCTTTAAGTGTTTATTAACATGTACAATTATTACTGTATCATGACTTCCTTAATATAGGAAAAATTATAGTTCAATATTTTTGTTCTCTTCGATTAAAAAGTACTGAAAAAAACTTAACCTTTTCGAATCCATCACTGCACTGTAGATCGTCACAACCTAAATCATCCAGACTGGGACAAGTTAATTTCATCGTCGTCATCAGTTTACCACTCTCCGTCTTCACACTTACATCACCATTATCATCATCGTTATCATCATCATTATTCTTTTCTATATTATTTTCAGCTTCACATTCACACGTTTGACATCCTTGTTCAGTTATTCTATATATCTCTCCGGGGCATGATTGACAGTTGAGTTCGGGGCACATCCCGTCGGCAATAGTGAGGGAGGGAGGGAGGCTAGGATCAGGACGGCACTGGCAGACCCTGCACCCCTGAGCGTCCCTCTCGTAGCCGTACGGGCAGTGAAGGTAGGTGCATCGAACAGAGCGGCATCTCTGGGCAGCAAGGGCCCCGTGTTGGGAACTCCTTTGCTTAGAGATATCTGTAAATAAGTCAGTAGAATGAAACTGATGTGTTTATTTTATTTAAATAAGGACAATAAATAAGAACATTATTATGATATAAAAAATAATAATCAACAGTATGATAGTATTATTATTATGTTTCGATAATTACTGCACGCTTTTATAATAGTAATGATGAAATAAATAATGATGATGATATAAATAATAATGCAAGCAAGCATTCAAGCTGCAAGCATTTAGCGTACCTTTGCATTTACGCTGACACTGTCCACGTGACCGGAAACGATTTTCGTTTCCCCCGCATCCGGTCCAAGTGAACGGACGACAGATGTCATGAGCAGGATCGTAAAACCATCGACGAGTGGATTGTGTGCAAGATCCAGAGTCAGGCTCCCACAAACAGTCAACTAAATGTGAAAAAATGCCGCAACTGTTAAGTTTTCAAGTTGTGATTTTCACCCCCACAGCGGTTCATATATATCTCCTACTGTTCAACCTCCAATAGAACCTGAATCAATGGATTTTAAATTCAGCGCTCTAACCACTTTTCTAATGGGCCTTGACACTGTCAGTATGTGAAAATGTAATACAGGACGCCGATGCAAGTAGTTCATATGAATTTAAAACAGTCGATGTAGGCTTAAATAATAACATTAACAACAAAGTAGTTTAATTACAGGCATTGCTTTATCTATTTACCGTTTTCTTTCAGTCGTATTTGCTTTTTGCTTCTTGCTCTTGGTCGGGCTTCTGTTACGATATGCAGCAAAGCCTGCAAGTAAGCAACTTTTAAAATAAAACGTTTACAATTTAAACTGTATATTAAAACGAAAAGGCCATTAACAGTATTGCAGAATATGAGCAAAATTAATGTTATATTATGACTCACAAAACGATCAGGGTAAACTGACAACTAATACAATGTTGAAGCCTTAATTATTTTACTGTTGCGTCAAAAAATATAACACTCTAAGATGTTTGAAAGAAAGATACAATCTCTCATATTCTCTTAATGCACCATTAACTCATTTATTACACAATCTATTCTCTCTTTTTTTAATAAGCATATAAACGAACCTGAAGTGAAATGACTAAAGCGAATGTTGCTAAACTAGTTTTCATCTTGAATAACGCCACTTATCTTATAAAATAAATTCTGAAGAATTTATAACGACTGGATTCCAATTATTGTTGAAAGCTGAATATCAATCGATCTAGCATCTGATACTGTATAACAATAACTGTTACTTATAATGTTAAATATTTACATTTAAATGTAAGTATAAAGATACTGTATGATATTGATACCTCTGAACGTTGTAGTGTATATGCTATACTGTAATCGCATTTTAATGTTATCGTTAAATAAAACAAGTTTTTTGTTTTAGTATACAATTATGTCATAACAAATTAAGATATAATCCAGAGTCACTGTGTGTGAATGAACTAAATCTGGTTGCCTTAAAGGCAAGAATTTCTTATAGTTTTTAAGATTGACTAAACTATATTTTAAAACTTTATAAATCAGCAAAATGAAAAGGGAGACATGAACTTTTTGCTTCGATTATAACCCCCTCCCCCCACCCCCCTACATCATATTTAGACATTTTTGTCTATTGCTAAATGTGATAGTTTAGTGTCAAAACATACCACTGGCATAAATTAACAACTTGTAATAAAATTGCTATTCTAATAAAAATAAAAGCTAGAAAAATTGTTTCCCAATTTAGTATTTAATGGAATAATCCTGTTAGAAAAATCAAAACATTTTCTGTCTATACTGTACTATTGGCATATAAGCCCAGTTAACTCATTTCTCTTCAAATTGAAACAAAGTCCATCTGCTGTTTCTTGGTCCTTTATCAACACACATTGGACTGGTCAGAAAATTATCTACATCATCTATCTAATGCGATCCACGTGAAGTATTTATAAAATGTCTCAACTGATTAAGAGTTATAACAGTGCAGGAATGATGGAATGAGAGAGAAAAGAAATCGCAAGGGGAAGAACTGGATATTACCTGATCTGAAGATAAGATGCAAGATAACTGCCAGCTATCTAAAGGGCTTAATAAATTCAATATGTTGAAGACAACTAATTCGGACATTTGTCAGCGGGTTGCAATTGCTGAACTTGATAGCAAATCTTTGATAGTAAATAATTACACAGATGATGAGAGACAGACTGACGTTTTCAATAATTACATTTCTCAAAGGAAGCCAACGACAAAATTTTGCGATTCTATTTAAAGAATGCGCTACAAGTAATTTATAAGCCATGATCGTTAATGTTTAGAATGTGTATAAACGTTTGACAATCCTAAATTCCTTACTTACTTTTCATAGCAAATTTTTGTCCGCAATTTTGAAAACTAAAACTTGAACGTAAAGATTTGTAGACTTAGCGAGAAGTCTTAAACCCTTTAAGCTCAAAGGCTAAATTTTTCTGGGGCCAAAATATTTTGGTAATCTATTATTAGTGATTCCTTTTTATGTTTGTATTTAAACACACTATTGTAGTAGCCTACACTATACTAGACCAGTATATATTCTCGTATAAAGATCGATGCCCCTAAAATAGCTTACTTGATACAAGTCTTCGGCCATTTATTCTACGATTAGGGCCTAATTATTCAGCCCTGATATTGACAACATTTATTTATGTCTACTTTTTGATTTTTTTAAATGAAATATTAATAATCCTAAATCCTCCCCTGAAAGTAGTTCATAATGTTAAAAGAAGATGTAATTAGTCTATTTATTATCTTTTTTTTGTTTGTGACGTTTTAACAGCATTGACAAAAGCCATAACGGCGGTCTTATTGTTTTCATTTATGTACAGTAGATTCTTTAGGGCTCTTAAATAATATTTTCATCTAAAAACAGTGTTCAAGAGATAAAGATGCAAAGAAATGAGGAAGAAGAAGTTTCGACAAGTGAAGACAAGGGGTTGTGTTCTGTGACAGAGAGAGAACCGATACAGAGCACAGTCATTCATTACAGGATGGATGAAGTATTAATCGATATATAATAAATAAAAATAGGGTCTATAGGCCTATCAAATGATATTACTGAAAGACTTAAAATGTATCTCTAGTAAATAGATTACAGTTTTTGAAATAAATGCTTAATTACTAAGTCTATTATTATTATTCAAAATGTGTCTTCAGAAGAATGCTATTTTTTACAGTGTTTCTGCATTAAAGAAAGGAAGGGAGACTTGCTGAGAAATGCCAAAGTACAGGACTCCTTTGTTCATGGTATCAGTGCTGATCTGGGTCAAAAAAATGGTCTTTCTTACAGTTTGAAGCAAAAGATAGGCAGATACACGGAACTCTTTGCTCAAAGTAAGCTATTCCAAAAAAATAAGTTCATTTTTTTGTTCTCCCTGCAGCGTTTGAATACTAGTGTTTGATTAATAAAATTTTTCATTTGATTCTATTAATTTACTGAAAACTGTGTTTTGTTTACTTTTCGTACTTTCGCTAAGCATAAAGTTTTGATTGACCAGGACCAAAAGTGGGCCACGTCGTGTATATAAAGTTTCCAGGCTGCGAGCGCTATCTCTTCTACCTCGTGACTAAGCAGCAGGCCGCTGACAAGCCTACGTACGAGGCGCTGCGCAGCTGCCTAGAGGAGCTGCGTACTAAATGCGAGCTTAATGACGTCAACAGGCTATCGATGCCCCGCCTCTGCTGCGGGAGAAGTGGGCTCGACTGGAAGATGGTGTCGGCCATTATCGCCGATGTGTTTGGAGACAGTCGTTTTCAATTTACTGTCTATCATTTATAGTAACTCGGGCGTGATAAAACTAAATCTTTTCCATTAAAATCAAAGGCTCGTTTAATTGGTAATCATTTTGCTGTTTTACCCGGGGATCGTTACTATGATAATTGAATCAAAATTAACAGAATGAACATCAGAGAATTTATAGGCTGCAAATGTACATAATATTAGTTTTTAATGAAAGTACAAAAATTATATCCATGGAATGTTTTTTTTTATTTTGTGACTCAAACTACACTGCAAGAGCACAGAAAATGCTATCTGTTGATAAACTGTCATATAAACTGTCATAAGTAGATTCAGTATCATATTATTACCAGTTATTTTAATGACTATTTCTGTTGAGAAATATCCAATTAATTTTGCTTATCACACTCTATGGTGTCCAGTATAAATTTACACTGCAATATTATTGAAATCAGACACCTATGGAGAAATTGAGTGAATATTTCCAGTGAACTATAAACTCCTGATCTTTTAACCTTCATTAATCGGCTTAATAAATATCTTGAATCGCGTTGAAGTATCATCTTACAAGTTGGATAAAGGAAATGTACATAATATTAAAATCAAAATTGGTTTTATTATATACAAGTGAGAACATAATTGAGAGACCAGAATTTATTATCAAAACATTCACAATTTTAAATAACATATACCACTACAATAATAAGCACTACAGAAACATATAATGAATTACCATACTTGATATTATCTATTTAACATCCCAAAACATTGCAGAAAAATTAGCTTCTTGTAGTGAATTCAATATTATACTAATGGATATGTTATGTATTGAAAGATGACAGTTAGGCAAAACTTGTAACTGAAGACCAAGATGAAGAAAATAAAGAATTCAAGTTACTTCAAAATAAACCGGACAGAACAAAGAAGAATTATAACTTGTTGAATTTCTTCATTTATCATCATCATTATTATTAGCGTCATAATTATTATGCTCATTATATAACGCTTGGAACAATAAAATTTTGTCAATATTGATTGTTAAACACATTGTCACGTATCCTGCAAAATACTGAGATAACCCATCCATTTAAAACTTCACAAAAAAATTAAGCCATCTTTATCTTACAGCAAAATCAGCACTGTACATCACATCCCTTCAGTCTGGTCTAGTCGACAAATTGAAAGATTTTCCGGAGTTACTTAATACAGTAAAAGCTATTAAATAAACTTGATAAATTCAAAATTGATCAATTTAATTCATTTGTTTGTAATGGGCTGAAGCTTTAAACAACAACACTGAATTTCAAGTAACAGATAACTAGATATTGTTCTTTGTTATCTGAAGGTTGCAACAAAACAAGCACAAGGCCAGTAAAAGTTTAATTAACAAGCTTAAAATTCATCAATTTAATCGAATTTATAAGCTTAAAATTAAATTGACTCTAATAAGCTTAAAATTAATCATTGACTCCAATAAGCTTAATATCCATCAATTTGACTCCAAAATAACATTAATGTTCACACGACTCTTGTTATAATCCGAGGCACATTTTACATTTCAGTCATATTTAGCGAGATGCCTTGTAAGCCACCACATCATAATTGGCTGGGTGAAAGCTACGATGAGCAGTAAATAAAGTCTACGCTTGTTGCCTGACTCGTAGCTAGCAGCGGGACCAGAGTGAGGCAATACTGCCAACTTCAGTGTTCTTACCTACGAACAAACATGCCTACGATTATAATTTTATTGAATAATTGATAGTAAATATTTGTTACAATGGAAAACTAAATAAGAAAAGATAAGAAAATAAACAATAATTTTTGATTCATACTAAAAAATTGACAAAGTGTTAATACAATACATAGAAACATATAT
>JAQIXG010000814.1:0-27215 GCA_034700105.1 Oconnorella tubifera
AGAGAGAGAGAGAGAGAGAGAGAGAGAGAGACAGAGAGAGAGAAAAAAGAAAGAGATCAGAAAATTATCTGATGAATCAATTCGCTAGCTGCTGAATTATGATAGAACAATGACGTATGACATACAACGATATGAAGATACTTTCAAGTAGTTTATGCTGGAGTTTTCTGTTAGACTTTTATGATACAAACTTATCATGTTGCTCGTTATGGTTCATAATAGACTACAACGAGTAAAAGATCTGACAAGTTAAATCTGTTGTCAACTTGTAATACAAATATTGTTTGGAGCGATATAATGTGAATCGATGGAATATCTAAAAAATAACTAATAGACCACTCCAGTGCGAGAATTGTATCTTTTAGAAATATGGTCTCGTATACAGTCATGTACAATTTATAAATTATTAAAGTTCTCCTCCAGGAACCAATCAGAATGCGTAAAACAAATTTGAGACAGAGACAGAGAGATAGATACCGCGAGTATTACCACGGTAATGGGGAGTACACCTCACGGTATTACTGCGGTAATGGGGTCAGGGGAAGCGGTAACACCGTGGTAATGGGGCAATAGATAGTAGCGCTTGATTTCAGGTCACAGAAGTAGAAATGAATGATATAGCAGCATTCAATTGAATAACTCAATAAGCTCATTTAGATGCTATTACATATTATAAACCGTTCTACATGAAAAGTTTCTTGTAGTTACAGTCTTCCTTAGGTTTTTTAGTTTATTTAAAATTTGGTAATATAAATTTACATATATTCTGCGGGGATGGGGTGGGGACGGGTAGAGAGTCTGCGGGGATGAGGTGGGGATGGGGACAAACTAACAAATGCGGGGTGGGGATGGGGACGATATCCTGTCCCCATGTCACTCTTTAATTGTGATTTTATATTGCTTGAATTTGTGAAAGTTTGATAATTGTGTGTGATTGTTTTAATGCTTGAATTTCTGTATATTCTATGATTGTGATTATAAAGTGCTTTTATTTATACAATTTTTATGATTGTTATTAAAATGTTTTTATTTCTTAATATTCTATGCTTATGATTATAAAATACCTGTATTTCTACAGGTTGCTGGTTTGTCATTACTAGCTGTTGGAGTCTATTCAGCTAAGTTTGGCACAGGGGCGACGGTCAGATTCATAGAAAACAGGCTCGGTAAACCTTCGTTAGTCAGAGAAACTTCTAGACTCACTTTTGTTGAAACATTTAAACATCCCATTAAGGTCAGAAATAAATTTTAGCTTTTTTAGTAATTTTCATTTAAATTTCAAAATATTGCAATTAATTGCAGTTAGTTCAAAATATTGCACTATATTTTAAAGAGATATTAGTTCAAATATAGATATTATCTTATATAGATATTATGATTGTGTCTATAGATTAATTATTGTTGGTATAAAATTATATTATTATTTAAGTTTAATAACTTTTTATGCTGATGTGACGTTGTTACGATTTTTTGCAGACATTCAAACGATTGACAGTTAAACCTCAGGATGCGTTAAACGGTATTGTTCTTAAGGTATATTATGTTAAACGTTTTTAAAAAGCTAAATTTATCCAAATAAATTATTATGTTATTATGATGTTATTTAAGTTATATAAACTATAGTTGTATTATATGTTATGCCCTCCCCCCCCTATGCTTATTGTTGCAGAGTTTACTTGATTTACATAACCTAGATTTATTTTATATAACTTTACACCGCAATTAAAAAGGTGTGCTTTTGTAATTACACAACAAGTTGAATTATATTTGCGACATTTAGCCTTCGTTGGAATCGAGATTGCGCGATATAGCGATAGTCACGCGACATACAAAGTCTAATAAAGGCTACTACCATAATATTCTCTTTCATGGTTTGCCTGGTACTGGTAAAACCATGTTTGCTAAGGTATTTAAACTCTTCATTTCAATGATTGTAACTTTTTAATTTCTAGCAGAGGAGTTGAATAGTAGAAATAATAAATAAATAAATAATAATAAATAGTAGAAATTATATATTTATGTATTATTTATTTATTTATTGTTTATTTATTTAAAGTTTAATCAGGAAATGAGAAATAAATTACGTTTTGGTTTTTAGTTTGTGTTATACTGAGAAATTTTAAATATTTTTAAGTTAAATATTTGAATTATCGTTTGAGAATGATGTCTCAGACGTAGCTACTGATTTAATCGTTTTCTTAAAGGGTGCAGTAGGTTGTGAAAATATTACACACTTCCTGTTATTCAAACCCGAGATCTGTAAGCTTTGAGTCCCATTTTATTTATCAGAATTTAGTTCACAACAATTCAATTCATTGCAATTAAAAATATTAAAATCCTTTTGATTGGATTATTAATACGATAAGATTTTAAATGATTAATCTTATTTACCTTTATGCTAGAATAATGTTATCACAGGTTAAGGAAATCCACATTATTAAATATCCACTGAAAGAGCTTTAAATATGAACTTTAACTCTTATTTTATACGAAATCGTGTATAATATTGTGTAATTGCTGTAGAGTCTAGCCCAGCATTCAGGCATGGATTACGCCCTGATGACTGGGGGGGATGTAGGGCCTATGGGGAGGGAGGGGGTGACAGCGATTCATCGTGTTTTTGACTGGGCACAAACAAGCAGGAGGGGGTCAGTAGAAGTTTTTTGTTTTTTTTAATAAAAATAGTGCAAAATCATTTTATATGGAAATTTATTTTTATTAAATGTTGGATGAAACGAGTGAAATATTACAGGATTGCATAGGTTATTCATAATTCAAACCCTAACTTTAATCTAATTGTAATTTAACCATTATCTTAATTGTACTTGTAAATTTAAGACAGGAAGGAGTAATATTGATTTTATTATTTGTTCTTGTTTAGGGTGTTGTTGTTTATTGATGAGGCAGATGCATTCTTACGCAGGAGAGATAAAGTAGGCTAGCACTTTTACTTTAATTTACTTTGTATTATATTTATATATACAGCTTTTTGTATTTAGAAACTTTTTCTTAATGTTATTCGCAATAAATATTTGTTTTATTATGAATTTCGTACGCTGTTTTGACTTATAGTTTGTCTTGTATCATGTTTTATATTTTGTTAATATAACAAAAAATAATAAATACAATTTAATTTTTGATAAATTCTATCTTTTATAATATCATTATTGCTATATATATTATTATAATGTTTGTAAAACGTGTTGTTTGTATTAATAATAACAATAATCTGCTAGTTTTAGTTTTTATTTCGTATTAAAATGAAAGCTGGATTGAATAATAACGTCTTTTTAAATTCTACAATATCGTCAGAAAATGACACCTTTTTTTACTTTGAAAGATTCATATTTTAATGACCGAGAATTTATTCTTATTAGTATTTCTGGTTGTTCTATTTATAACTTATTTATATATAGTGTTATTAAATACTGGTTGCAATATCGATTTTACAGCATTAGTTTTATGTATGTTTACTTATTGCGAGCTATATTGTTGTTTGTTTATAAAGTAATGATTTATTATACGTTATAATTGTTGAGATCTAGCAGTGACTTTGTTGGTTGTTTATGCAGGAAGTGATAAGTGAAGATTTGAGATCAACATTGAATGCTTTTTTAAATCGCACTGGTCAAAAATCAGATAAGTAAGTGTTATATAATTTAACTGAACATTTCAATAAGCGCTATTTACTTTGCATGCTTATTCTATAAGCGTTAAGCTTATTGATAAGCGTTAAATAAGTTATTAATAATCAAGTTGCTTATTAATAATCAAGTTACAGCTTATTGATAACAATCTGTCTTTATTTAATTTATGTGACTGATTATTGGGATTGATAATCTTGGAAACTAGCTATCAGTTTATGCTTTCTGTATGCTAGCATCTATTATTTAATGTGCTTTTGAAATATATAGTGTTACATTGTACTTTATTTGCGTTAGTAAATGAATTGAAAGGCCATTTTGTCGGGTTAATATCTTTGATGCTGTTTTATCAGGTTAATGTATTCGGGGTCATTTTGTCAGAGTATCTTTTTTCTCACGTTAGATTCATGCTGGTGTTGGCAAGTAATCTTCCTGAACAGTTTGACATAGCATTTCAGAATCGTATTCATGATATCGTTGAGTTTGACTTGCCAGGACTTGAGGAGAGAGAAAGGATGGTTAGACTTTACTTTGACGAGTACATTCTTAAACCAGCGACAGAAGGCAAAAAGTGGGTGTTTTTTTTTAGTAACTAAATAGAATATATAGAACTAAATGAGTAACTTTATTAATTAAATAGAAATGTAGTTTTAGCAAGTAAACGGAAACTTTATTTTTATTAAGTAAATTGTAACTTAATTTCTTTAACTAAACATAAACTCTATTAAGTAAATTGAGACTTGTTTTTATAGTAATTATATACAGAATCTATTGCATAGATCGATTCTTACCTTTAATTTTAAAGCGAAATCTAATTACATCATTCATTGCGCTTTATAATCTAAATCTCAAATCGAATGTATAGTTTTATATTTCTGCGATGTAGACGTCTAAAAGTAACTCAGTTTGACTATGGGTCTAAGTGTTCAGATATTGCGCGTTTAACTGAAGGTCTGTCTGGCAGAGAGATTGATGGGCTTGGTATAGCCTGGCAGGTAATTCAATCAATATTAGATTTTACTCTTTTTGTATTTTATTATTTATATAATTACAATCAAAATAAGATGTATAGATAATGTTTATGTGCTGCCTATTTAGCAAATTTATAAAATCATTTCAGTGTAATCGTGTGATATAGAATTGCTTCAAAATGAGAGCTGGAATGTTTATAATAAGATATTTTGCTTACAATTCGAATAAAACATTTAGACACCTTTTATTCATCTTTAAAAGTGATACATAAGATTATATATATACAATTAATTGATTAGTTTCAGATGGTGATAGTTAGCAGTGTTATTTTAGTCCTCAAAATCTTTTTAGTTTTAGTTTTTATCTCCTCTCAGTAAAATTCTTTTTAGTTTTAGTCTTATTTTAGTCTCACAATTCTTTTTAATCTTAGTTTTAGTTTTCGTCGACGAGGCCAATTCTTTCTAGTCTTAGTTTTAGTTTTTGTCAACGAAAATAACACTGTCGTTTAGATGCTTTTTTACATTATAATATTTCTATTATGTTAATGCTTTTTATATTGGTTGTATTTGATTTATTATAATATAACTTTGACTGTATTACTATTAATGTTTTATATTAATCTTATTTGATTTATTAATTATTGAAAAACAAAAGAAAAAATTATCAATATTTCTTTCTCAGTTTAAATGGAACTCGATGCGTTTCTTCATGAAATATATTGTACTAAAATAATTTTTATCATGTATTATGATTTATTTGATTGTTTTCAGATGGCAGCATACGCATCAGACGATGGTATTCTAACGGAAAAGATGATAGATGAGAAAGTACAGAATGCGATAAAAGCGTATCAGAAGAAAGCTGCTTGGCAGAAACAGAGTGACTCGGGTCAATCATCGGTCAAACCTATAACTAAATCTAGCGACATTACTAATATCGATCTCAGTCACAGCTAGGAATTTGTATAGACCATATTCTTAGGCTTTTATTACTTGTTCTTGAGCTTGTGGTTGAATCTTTATAGAGATGATTCGATTTAAAACTTTATGATGTTGTAATTGTTGTGGGGTAAGTTTACAAAAGAGTGGATAAAATAATTTTTGGGTAGGGGTGGAGGAATGAGGAATTAATTGGGGGGGGTTGCAGTTAAATAAAATTTAATTAGGGATACCGGATGAAATTGAATGACTGACGTTTATTATTTTGTGTTGATAGAGAATTTTTGATTGAATTTAAGATAGATTCGTGATTTCAAGATTATAAACTTTGGTGATTATAATTAAATGCTTGTATGATATATGCAAATGTTTTGTTTGTATCTCAATTGTATAAGTTTTGTTGTCAACTTGCAATGTTGTTTTGTAGTTTTTCATGGATATCAAGACACTAGATAAAATTCATGTTTTGTACAATGTTTTGTTCATTTGATAATGTTGTTTCTGATGCACGTTTACTTGGCATAAAATAAATAATAATGCAGTTTGATGATTTTTGAAAGAATTTAGAAATGTGGTACTGTTTAAAGTCAATTGTAATCATGTAAATGTTATGTTATTTTGTCTGTTTATTGTATGATGTCATTTTGTCATCTATTCAACTACATCCGCTCATTCCTTTGAAGTCTAAATATTTGAGATTTAAAGGACAGATTGATAATTATAACTTATCAAACGATTGCATTTTTATTTACGTATTTTAATGGATGCGATTATAACAAGAAAGTTTTGTAGCTTTATTACTGTGAAATTTTATTATAAGTTTGATAAATATTGCAAAGATTACAATTACGATGTTATAACTGTGTATTGCGTTATATTTATTGTCATTTTATCAATAAATTTTCCTTTTTAAAGAAATAGACAAAACTTGAATCCTGCTCTAAATTTTACTCAAATTTTAATGATACGATGGGACCACAAGATATTTTTGAAGGATTGTATTTGGGTAACATTGGGTAGTGAACTTTTAATTTATTGCTCGAGTGTATCACAAGAATAACGCAATGTAAGTGCAATAGATTTCATATAAATAACATGTGCATTAGATTATCCTCTATAGCGGGTCAATGATCTCTACAGCGGGTCAATGACATAAGTAACGGGCCAATGACCTCTATAGCGGGTCAATGACCTCTATAGCGGGTCAATGACCTCTATAGCGGGTCAATATGACCTCCAAAACGGGTCAATGACCTAAAAAGAGGGTCAATGACCTCTAAAAAGGGGGCCAATACCTCTATGGCGGGTCAATGATCTCTGTAGCTGGTAAATTACCTCAATAACGGGTTAATGACCTTTATAGCGGGGCAATGACCTCTGTAGCGGATCAATGACCTCAATTGATAGCGGGTTAATGACCCTTATAGCGGGTCATTGACCTCTGTAGCGAGTCAATGAAATCTGTGGCGGGTTAATAACCTCTAAAAATCGGGTCAATGACCCTCTTTAGCGAATTAATGATATCTGTAGTGGGTCAATGATCTCTGTAGCGGGTCAATCACAAAGAGGGGGGGGGGAGGGGGGTTGACCACTAAACTCATTTCTTTTACATGGCAAAAATAGTAATCTCGTGATAGTAAAAATAAAGCTAGATTAGTTCCAATAAAAGCTAAAAAGTTGGACTGAGGTTAGAAAAGCTATATCTGGCTTTAACAACTCTAGGTACTGGTGTCGTCTACGGGGGACCGCAAAAAACAGATTGCTACGTGAAAGTGCCAACAAACAAAACGCAGATGTTATTTTTATTTCATAATTAATTTTATTTTAAATAATTTTCATTATTATATTATTTAAGTGTATCTTTTTTGTAAAACGAATTACATTTAAATATAATAAATAATTATAAGACTAAATTAACGTTTGCGGGTGATGTACTTAAAATAGTTTGCTCGGTGTACTTATTAAAGTAATAAGTACTGAATAGGATAATAAGGTAATTATAAAATTAAAAATAAGCATACTTAATTAAGAGAATTAATTAACTAATTTATTAACAGAGTGTTTAATATTTAATAGCATTTCGGTAGTGCTATTGAACGCAATTTTAACCAAAATTCTGTTTAAAAACTCGACTAAATTTGAGACGATTGTTGATTTTAAATAATAGACATTAATTACACGTTAATTTACAATTTAATGAATGTAATTAATGAGATGATCTATTAATTTATGCTAGCTAACTGTTCAAAGCAGGTTTTTTTAAATTCAATTTTGAAATTAAAATTTGTATTATTTCAAATACTATCAATTAACCCTGATCACCCAAATGTTGCCTCTATGATACCACCACAGATTCTCTCTATCAATGACACTGGTGTCTCTTCTATCCCATCATACGTGCGATGTCCTATCGTCACGGTCTACTGACCGTCATAGACACCCTCCTATGTCTCTTCATTGTCTTCCCCCTCTCCATCCTTCACTGGAGAGGCACCTGGCAGCTCCAGGACGTCTACTTCTACCCCAATGATGAAGTCAAGAGCGCCTGGCTTAGTCTCACCATCGGAGCCAACGTCTGCCTCCTGGAGTTGTTCCTCCAGCCTGCCCTTGCTGATCTAATTACCCCTCGGGGTCCCTGGGTCTATGTCCCTATCTCAAGGCTCCATCTGTACATCCACGGATGGGCAGTGTTGTGTTACTGGCGAGGTTTATGGAATCTACTAGATCTTTATCTTTCAACTGACTGGGTCAATTCGGTTATGATTTATATCGTCTGTCAGGTGATTTTGATTGTGTCGCGGACGGTTAGGACTGGGGTTGGGGTTCCGGTTGCGATACAGTTGGATGTTGATCCTGATTTGTTGGAACCGGACACTGTGTTCAAAGTCAATGTGGGTTCTTGACAGTTTTATTAATTTTTTTGGTGAAATTTTTAGTTAAATTGATTTATGTATGTTGTCTTAACATTTTCCTACTTTGCTAATAATTGTTTAGTGAATAATTCTATTTTATGAAATAGATGTTTTCTTTGTTTATTTAACTTTGAAATAAAATTAATAAAAAATACATATTGCTTCACAAAAACTGTCAAAATTACAGTTTATCTGGCTGTGCAAATTAAAATTCACAATATATACATGAATGAGTCCTTTGAGCATTGTTTCTTTAATAACAGCATGTAGAAATATTTGCATTTTAAAGGATCAAATACCTCAAAAGTATAATAAACTTATATGTAGATTTTACCCGTGGTGTATTTAGAAGTCATTTTTATTAAAATCAAATTTATCTTTGACTATATTTCTACAGCCTTCAAATCTTCTCTCCAGTAGCAAAGTTCTCATTTTAGTTATACTAACTTAATTTCTTTCTGAATGTCGCGTCCTTTACCATAAATAAAATGATCAAATATAGTTTGACTTATTTGACTAAAAGAAACATATATACACCGAGGGATTTTATAAATAAAATCCCTCGGTGTATATATGTTTCTTTTTATAAAAATTAAATATCTTTTGACTTTATTTCTTTAGCCTTCAGATCTGATTCGATTTGTCCTGGACTGCTGTTTTTCTCAGTTTATTATCGTGTCGTCCAATATTTGTCTCTGGCGCAGCATTTGGAACATTTGCGACGAATTCATCTTCCCTCATTTACACGAGAGATCAGAGATTGTCAGTTTGGTCGTGGGGTTCGTTGGCATCTCGGTGCTCTTTCTGTTACAGTGGCCAACAGCTTTTATTTCGCGGCGATTGGACAAATACTGGTGGGCAAAGGTGGGTTATGAAATTTTAAAACTTATTTTTAAATGTTGTAATACCAAACTAGTTGTCTACAACTAGTTTGGTTGGTATTAGGGTTAAGTTAATTAATTGTTGTTGTTATAGACCAATTGTCTTAGTATATCAAATATCCCTGTAGCAAATGTCTCTAAACAAAGTGTTTTAGTCCAAAAGTCTATATACAAATTATCGCTGATCCACTTTGTACAATGCTTAATTTCATATTTTCGAAATAAATTTTTTTTAAAGTTTAAATAACCAAGCCCAGTAGTCATTTTAAATCGTGAAAACTGTAAATTCAATGAATCTTCCACACAGGTAGTGTATGAAGACTTCATATTTCTTATAATGACTTGGTTGAATCTTTTGTTATGGAGAGGTGCCTGGGATCTCTGCATAGAACACTTCCTGCCTGATCCCACGCTGGGTGGCTGGGTGTCTCATTTTGTAGGCACGGTAGGCCTGATGGCCGTGCAGGCCTTTAACACGGTAGGCCTGCACGGGATTGTGAGGGATGGATCGTATAGTAATGGGGAGGGGATTTATGATACGAATTATTTGAGGACTTTTTTTCATAAGGGAGAAAAAGCACCGGTTTGTTGTTATTGGTTTTTTTTAATGATTTCTAGTAGTTTTGTCATGAATCGTATTTCTTTGTGTTTTTATTTGTTTATTAAAATTTATATTAAAAATGTATAATATATATGAATAAAAGTCATCATTTGGTCTTTAGTTAGTGATTTATTTAATGATTGTAAATATTTATTGAATTTGAGTACAGACTAATTTACTTATGTTTTTGCTTGTTTAGATGCAAGCTGTTCACATTAATCTCTATGCTGCTATGAATCTTAACCTACCTGCCAGTGATGAGAGAAAGTTACTGATCTCAAGCGGTGAATCAGCCGATGATGAAATGTCAACCACCGCTGATTAATTATGGCTCTTATATAAGCCATAGCTGATCAATTATGGCTCAAATATAAGCCATATCTGATCAATTATGTTTTAAATATAAGTCATATCTGATCAATTATGGCTCAAATATAAGCCATATCTGATCAATTGTGGCTCATATATAAGCCATATCGGATCAATATTGGCTTAAGTATAAGCCATATCTGATCAATTATAGCTTAAATATAAGTCATATCTGATCAATTATGGCTCAAATATAAGGCACATCTGATCAATTATGGCTTAAATATAAGCCATATCTGATTATGGCTCAAATACAAGCCATATCTGATCAGTTTTGGCTCAAATATAAGTCATATCTGATCAGTTATGGCTCTTATATAAGCCATATCTGATCAGTTATGGCTCTTATAGAAGCCATACCTGATCAGTTATGGCTCTCATTTAAGCCATATCTGACTAATTCCAGATCTCTTGTTAACAGTGGCCAACTGATATCATCTCACTCATTCAATCTGTCTTTCATTATAAACAGAAGCGTTTTATACGACATTTAGACCAAGCTGTAGTCTTTCATGTGTTGTGGTATATATAGTAACTATCATATTTAAATAATGTTACATTTTGTTGCTCTTGTCTAAAATTATAACTATTAAGAGTGTCAAAAAATAAATTTGTCGTATTTATGATAATTATTTTCTGAGAAGGCAAAATTATGTTTTTATATAATTTTGGTTCTGGGACGTTTTGCAAAGGACGATTCATCAACGTACTGTTTGTCAAAAATTATTCTTATAACGGATGATTCTTTTAGCCATAACCCTAACCATCACCCTAACCATAAACGTAAACCTAGCCCTAAACCTAATGATTATCCTTCATGAACAGTCCGTTGATGAATTGTCTTTTGATGAAACGTCTGAAAACCATAAATCTAAATAGATAGAGATATATATTCCTAGTTTGATGTGATCTAACTGTGTATTAAGCTGCATAATATTATAATGTTATAATGTTATTTTGATGAATATTATATTATAATGTTATTTTGTTCATTGTATTAGTTGTGGCATTGTGCAATGTTGTTGCAGAATGATTTTTATATTTCTTTACAATGTATAATGTTCGGCTTATTATAGGTTTAATATTTTGGTTTAGTTTTTTGAATCGAAAGCTGCTTTTAGCAGATGAATAAATACATTTCCAATTGTCTTGCAAAGTTTAGGATCTACAATATATTTCTTTATATTATTTAGATTGTTCATAGAAGCTTTTGCATTTACATTGATATCTCTATTAATTATATAAATTGTAAAATTGAATTTATTTATATAAAGAAATTACTTTTGAAAAGCTTAAAGTTACATTGTTTTGTTAATATTTGTAATATCATTCTACAATTATGTATGTATATATTCCTAATACTTATATTGATCTGCAACATGAATTAAAATGTCTATTTTATTATTTTACTCCATTTTTTGTCTTATTTGACATTTTCTTTAATTTATTTAAACTTTATGATTTGCTTGAGATTATTGATCTGGACTAATTGATTGAGATTGATTTATTAGCTAAATATTTGAATTTGCGTACAGTTTGTGATTAACTTTGAGATTGATTGATGTTTATGGTAATATGTTGATTAATGTGATACAATTGTGAAATGTTTTTATTCCTGAATTGGTATTTTATATTATAACTAAGCTCTTTATTATAACATTTTCAGCTTTTTAAAGGTGTGCTTTGAATATTTTTAAAATTCACATAAATGTGTTTCATTTCTTTATAACCTTGCTTAATAATTTATTCGTTTACTTAATTTAACATATTGATTGAAATATCTTTATTAATATTTATTATTATTATTATAGTATGTAGATATTGCATTTTATTAATGTTTTGAATAGATATCTTAATTAATATTTATTATTATGATTATATTGAATGTATATATAGCAATTGTTTCTTTTATTCTTACGTCTAATTGAATCTCATAGTTGTTGGTTTTTTGAATATTTTGTAAATACCGGTGTGTGATTAAATGATGTACTTGGGTAACTTATATTTAGATGTTTTAAATAACAAAAAGGTAGCGTTTTAAATAATGTTTTGTGACGGTATTTAAATTGCGCATTAATTGTATTTTATGCTTGTGTAATTTGCAATAATTCTTATGTAATTTGTGATTGCAAGAATCATTACAGAAATTTACTATATAATAATTCTCTTACGGTCAGTATGTCTCCGATATAACGCTAACTTAGTGAAACAAGATTATAAACTATTGATAACTTTTCAAAAAGTTAATAAGTAGGCCTAATGAAAGAATTAAACTTACAATGGGATGACGTCATGAGAAAAAGATTATAAAATATAACCTTTAAAGTAGTTTTAAGTAGGCCTAATGAAAGAATTAAACTTACAATCGCATGATGTCATATAAATTGTTATATTTTTTCCTCCCTCTCCCCAGCCACCCTCCCCCATCCGTCATTTTAACGGGTTACAAGTAGTATATTATAATTGTCGTAGATTGTCTCCATACTTATTATACAATAACTTTACTAATGTTTTTAAAATAAATATACTTGCACGCTTTTAAAGTGCTTACAAAATGGTTTTGAAGGTATTAAGCTCCATTTCTTTATTGCATTATTAAAGTTGAATTTAATTATGAAGTTAAATTTCATTATTTAATAAAGGTTTAATTGATGAATTATTATGAATTTAATTATGGATTTAATTATTCTTAAGAAACAGGATATGGCATTGTGTACTTAGATCAGGGTTGATAATATTATTTATAATATAATATTATTATTTATAATATTATCGGAACATTTGTTAATAACTTGAATTTTTGAGCATATTTATTTTATCAGTTATATTGAGATTTCACTGTATTTTATTTGCTTAATTATTTATTACATATAACATTTTGCTTAGGTAAGTAGGTAATATATTAAAACAATATGCAATGACCAATTATTTTACTTATACACTGCTTTAATTTAATGAATTATTATTCCTAGACCATTTAGTATAATTAATAATTGTTATATTGATAAGTTTAGTGTTTAGCAGATAAATGCGAAACTAATATGAAATCATACGAATTCTTATTGTTTTAATTTCATTTTTGATAAATACTGTTTCAAAAATTAAAGTTTAACTTTAATATGGTTGATTAGTTACTTTACTTTCGTTGTGATAATATATTGATTTATAAATAGAGTGTTATAAATTGGTGGGCAATTGAAATTTCATATTGACTCGAGTGTTAAATATATGTTTTCAATACAATAAAAAGGTGTGTAATATTTAAACTTTATTTCTACATATGTGTTATGTTTCTAATTGTATGTAACAATGTAAGATCTTAACAGAGTAATAATATTAAAACATTGGGATAATAACAATGTTATAATCACTTGTAATAATGTTGCAATTATTTTAATTTATGTCTTGCGCTTATGTCAAAACTAGCATTATTTTTCATTGCATTCTTGAAATATTTCTGAGCAATTATTGATCTTTATACTATATTTGATCTTTATAATATATTTGATCTTTGCTTTTGATCACAGTCACATACAATCCATGTTTTTTTCTAATGGTTGATCTCTACATAAATCATATTTGTAATTGTTTTCATTCATTTCTTTTCGTTATATTTTCATTTTCTTTTCTCTTATTTTTATTCTTTATTTTTGCATTATCACTGTTATAATATTTTTAAATTTCTCTATTTTTATACTTAAATATATCTGCTATTTTGAATTATTTTTATTTATTCTTAAAAGTTTTATACTCTCTATAATACTATCAATGAAAAAGTATCTTTTTTTTATCACAGTACGTCTTTGTTTGGTTGTTTGTTTTAATCGACTTATAAATTGCTACCTTTTTTTAGTGAATGTTTTTCTTATAATACTAGTTTGATTCTTTTATTCAATTGTTAAAACATGTTATTGTCTCTTGCATGTTGAAATTTTGAATTCTAGAATTTGAAATATGTAAATGAATGAATGAAAATGAAATTGGTCGATTTGCTATTTGAGAAAAAAAAATTTGACGTTATAATTAAGCATTATAAATATGTGTAGCTTTTTAAAAGTTTAATAATACATATCATATTATGGTCGAGTTATTGCTACATTTTTTGATAGTTTTGAACTATGTGCATGAAATTATGAGATTATTCGAACATTTTTGATGTAATTTTAAAGTATTTTGTAAAGTCTAATTAGGCCTGCTTGATGTAAATTTAGTTCACATTATACAGTTAGGATAATGATAGAGCTTCTGACTCGGACTAAACAAATCTTAGATTCGAATTCCAAGGCTTGCAATATTTTACTAACTTGCTGCTCCCTTTAATCAAGCATTTTTTCACCAGTTTTTTAGACGTTTTTTTGCAAATCATAATGCATACTTGAAACTGAAATTAACGATTTTTTGAATAATTATATAAAAATACGAATAATATTTATGAAATAATTAAGGGTGAATAAATATGCATTTGTTGAATTAGTTTTGTTTGATAACTGAAATGAACCTTCTTAATAATGTGTCAATTACTGACTAAACAAAATGTATTGTAATAATTTATGTTACACATTCTAGCAGCTAAATGTGAGTATATTTTGTCAGTTTGTCTATCCGTCTGCCTGTCTGTCTAAGTCGTTCTTTTCGTCTGTCTCTTTCTATCTGCTTTGTTTGTCTTTTTGTCTGTCTGTCTCTCTGTCTGTCTGTCTCTCTGTCTGTCTGTCTTTCACTCTCTGTGTCTGTATGTCTGTCTAATGCTTTGCTTCTATTGAAAGGTGGAGTTTAAAAATTAATGATTATTATCATTTTAGCCTAAAATATTTTATTTACAATACATTTTTTACAGTTTGACTCTTTGTACCTTGACTTCAGTGTAGATTAAGTAATTATAATATCATTTATAAGTTAGGCTTAATTATTTAAATGTAGTCTTAATACAAGAAATATTTGCTACTGTAGGCCGCTTTGCTATATCTATTCTTTTATGTAGCGCTAATTAGTTAATTAGATTGACTAATGACTACAAAGATTCTATTGTAAATTGGTCACAGATTATACATTTGAATTTACTCTCCTTTGTTTAATGATTTCAACGTGTGTATTAAATTACAGACTTATTCAAAATACTGCTAATATTTATCATTTGCTTTTGACTTTAAAATTGCTGTAAGCATTTTATTATAGTTTCATTCAACTGAGAAATGGTTATTTGACTTAATTTCTATTTTCTGCTCAATATATTTTGTAATAACAAAATGTTTGAAATATTTAATATGAAATTTGTCTGCATTACAGTAACTGCACAATTTAAAGTAGATAGTTGTGTCTATCTTTTGTGTCCGTTATCTATAGATATATAACGCATCAGTTTAAAGTTAAGATAATATTTTTAATGGCCTTGTAGCAATCTAATTACTAAAAGGTCAAATCTGTTAAATTTATAATTAAGTACTAACTATAATTAATAATGACTTAATTAAACGAGTCCAATGCTACGTATTATTAAGCACTCTTATCATTCCTGTTCATGGTCCATGTTATCAGTGATCATGCGTATATATACGAAGATTAATCTTAATATCAATGTTATTAAATAATAACTTAGCATTATTATAAATGATAAGTTAAAGCGTCTAAATTTAAATGAAGCTCTTGCTCAGATATTAATTATGTCTTCTTTAACAAAATCTTCATTTATTCATTCAGACTTTTTTACCATTTCTCTTAAATACTATGCTGCTATGCTGTACTTTAATAAGTGCTTAATGTTTTATAACATATATTTGTCAAAGTTAAAAACTAGATGCAAGAAGAAAGCATCACTATTTTCAATCATTCAGCAATTTCATTTATCAGTGCAGTTATATATTGTAGTTATATAAATTCATCTTAAAGTTTTGATCTGTGTTGAGGACGAATCGTCAACAGACCGTTCGTCAAGGACTATTTTTATAATGGACGATTCTTATGATCCTTAACCCTAACCCCAACTCTGACACTAATCTTAAACCAACCCTAAACCTAAGGAATATCCGTGACGAACAGTCCGTTGACGAATCGTCCTTTGACAAAACGTCCGCATACCGTTACTATAGCTGTTATGTGTCTGTTATTATTATTACTTATTGTTCTTATACATATGTTATGTGCTATGTTATCACAAAATTAGCTTCATTGAATCATTCGTTTTAAGTCAATTAACTCTTATAACTAACTTATTTAACTTTAAGTTTTTAAATCTTACTATTTCAGTACTACTATTATCTTTCATCCGATAAAATTTCGATCTAGCTATATTACGACGCAGTCTATAGATCTCGAGAGAATACTGATGATGATAAGATTATCTGATCATGTCCTAGTATAGAAACATGATAAGATTGCTAGTTCAGAATTTAGTTCAACTTATAATTGTATTGGTAAAAAGAGGGCCAGCTTAAAGCAAAACGTTATATTCAGTTAAGCATTTATTAACATAGGCCAATGACCGATTATAAAATAAATATTAACCTGAATCTAAACCCTAGTCAAGACATTAATTGAAAAAGATGAAGAGAAAAAAGCAAAATTGTATTTCTTGATATTTTACTCTGTACACATAGGTTGTTTCTTTACATGCGTTTATACTTTCTATGATAAACATATTTGATTTTAGAATAAAAATGAATGGAGATAAAGTACTAAGTTTTGACTTCGATTTTTTTTCCAAGTCAAAAGTTGGGCAGGGGGATAAACCTCCCTCCCTCTTGGGACGATTTACTGACTTCTTTTTAACACACCGAAAATCTTTAATTTGATTTTACTCTAAAAATATGCGAATAACACTAATCCCATTCTATACCGATATCAAAACGCTGTGATGGAAATGTCGTTCCGATAGAATTGATTTATTAATATACATTAATTGTATTATTCGTAATTAATATGCTGACATGTACAGAATGAACTGTAATTTACGATTCGGGAAAGACAGATAAGCGAATAATTATTTAACATTAATGTCCAGTTATCTTGTCTGATCATCGCCTGATGAGTATGATTGATTGTTTTCAAAGTTTCGTGAAACTTTTGATTTACAACGCTCAACTTCTTGTCAAAAAGTTTTAATTTAATATCAGCTGTTTAGTTCCAAGAACTAAATCTTTACTTGTCTTGTGATAAAGTGATGAAATCGGAAGCTAGATGCATATGATTCGAGTTTTCACTGTGTTTTCGATATTACAAGGTAGAATAATTTGAGCATCCTTCAGAAAGTGATTGGTATATTGATGTCTTTATAACTGAATTCGCTATTTTTTGGTTATCATTTTCGAATAGTCTTACATATTAAATGTGTTATTGAGTAAATATAATATTAATATAATAATCATATTGTATTAATGGTATAAATCCTGAATCTTAAAATAGTAATTGTTTTTATATTCATGTTAAAGAAAATCCATATATACATGTCTATGGAGAGATGAAAATAAACTATTACAAAAATAAATTGTTAATATGATACCACTTTAAATAAAAATGATATAATTTTTAGCGAAATGATTCAATTGATGTTTTTACTTTTAGTTTAAATTGTGTGTCAAGTAATCATTGAATATGGATTACGAGTGAGCTGATGCGAGATAAGTTATCCGCTGAACATTGAAACAATAGGTTACAAGTCATTATTGCAATGAATTTAATCTCAAATTGATTATAATTAGAGTTATTTAAGATGCGCGTTGATTAGTTTTGTGCTCAGTCATTGTTTTATCTGATTTGAAGTAAGCTACTTGAGAAAAATTTTGTAATTACTTTTGATAATCATCATTGAATTGTAATATAGTCTACATACGTACTCTAAACATCCAATGTTAGTTGCAATAAAATCTTATTGTTTAGGCCTACATACAGTATAATGCCTAGATTTCATAATTCTTTTAAACTACCAGCTGTGCAAGAAATAATCGAACATTTGTACATAGTTTCATGCAAAGAAAATATATAACAATCTTCAGAATCAGAAAAAGTAAATATAGATTAGGCACAATTTTACGACAAGAAATTTATAATATCTAATAATAGTTCATTTTAATATTAATTTGATTAAATGCGTGTTCTGCAACTCTATAATACTGTAGATTAAAAAAGTAATTTTAAAAAACCTGCCACCAGAATCTTTACGCAAATTCAGAACACTTGTTCACTCTTTAGAAAAAAAAGTGAATTGCTTTAAATTTCTAGGCTTTACAAACTATTGTGACTTTCTTGTTTAATAATCAAACCTTGATCAGGTCTACAATATTGATGCAATCAATTGTTGCTACTTAAATTTTAATTCTCATCGTGAGTTTATTAATTTTTATCAGATAACTAAAGACCTTTGTATTCGGCGTAGAGTGCGATAAAATGTAGACCTATTTCTAATTTCTGTTCAGCCCTAATCAACAAACCTACATCTAATTTGATAACAATTGCTAGGCAGCAGCGTTAATTAGTTGAGCGCATCCAATAAACTTCTTTAGTCGCCGATATGCTCGCAAGGTGACAGGGCCGAGTTAAGGCAATTTAAAATAAAGTTTAAAACTTTAGAAAAAACATTACTGATTTCTGCAGCAACTGATCATATTCCAAAAGTGGGAAATATAAACTTATTATTAATCTAGCAACCGTAACTAAATTATGGTAAGTTATGTATACAGTGAGATATTAATGTGAACTTAATTTGAGCTTAATTAAAGCAACGATACTAGTTACAGACAGCAAAGTAATTAGCTTTTTGAACAAAACTTAAAAAGCACCACAATTAACATAATCATATACCGCATCAAATTTTCATCGGTGTGTTCATCAACTTTTCATCATCAATGTTTATCTAAGTGTATATATAACATAAATTAGGCCTACTTGTTTTCATATTTTATTTAAATGTAGATTACTGAACCTTTAAGCTACGATAATAAACAGAATGACACAAAAATAAAACGGATCCACATTTTGTTATTAACGATTTAAAAATTAATAATTGAAATCATGATCAAAGTATTGAAAGAACATGAATATATTTTACGGGAAAGAATTTAAAATAGGAACAAGTAGACCTATCTTTAAAATACTAGATTTCGATATGAATGAAAGTAGCGCATTATTCTAAAGGAAAAGAAACTTTTCTACTGTTTTTGCGTGTGTACGCTTTGATACAAATATATAACTTAGCTGATGTATTAACATCCAATGTTGACACTGTCTTAAATAAAAAAGGAGTTTGAAGAATCTCTTATCAATTAATGTCTCTAAGTGCGATTTCTAATTAAAAAAATCATCTAAGCTTCTGTCATCACCTCTATTATTTCTCTCTTTTACATTTTAAATATCCAAGCACCACAAATTAATATTAAAACAGTATTTTTTCTCATTCATTTAGTCGGCTACGAATTTGAACGGTAAGCCGGGCTCCGCTCGCTCTTCCGTCTCTTCCACTAAAAGTGCCCTCGACACGAAGGAGGGGAATGGGGTGGCGGCGATGGCAGCGGGGGGAGAGGAGGATGCAGACGGGAACATGGCCCGAGGGGCGTGGGGAGGGAAGGTAGAGTTCATCCTGACATGTATAGGGTACGCTGTAGGGCTCGGTAATGTCTGGCGATTTCCTTACCTGACTTATAAAAATGGAGGAGGTGAGATCTGTTTCAATATTTTAGTTCATAAATATAAAATGTGAGCCTATTTAGATGAAACAATTGATTATAGAACTTACTAGAAAGTGATCTAAATTAATGAATATTTAATCTAATTATAGATCTATGTTTAAGCTCTGATTTATTTGTGTATATGAAATCTCAAATGCAGTCAGAAATCGATTGAAAAGAGAGAGTGCGGACTCGGAGTGCGGCTATATTTCTGCAATCTTTTATCTTTACAGTTTTACTGTAAAGATAAAACAACTACAACTGCAATTTCTTTAAGTTTAACCAAATTGCGCTTAAAAAATATATATTCCAGTTTTACTATTGAAATTAGTAGGCCTGTATACCCTTGAAATATGCCTAATATAATACAATAATCACAATAAAAGTGCATAAGAGTGCGTCTGATTGTAAAGTAATAATGTGGTAGGCCCTATTCGTCTAGCTTTCTGCTGATTTTTTAGGTGCATTTCTTATACCGTTCGTAATAATGTTGTTTCTCATTGGTATACCTCTCTTCTTCATGGAACTTTGTTTTGGTCAGTTCGCTAGTCTTGGTCCTATCGCCATCTGGCGAGTAAGTCCTCTCATGAAAGGTTAGACTTTATTTGTTATATTATAATATGTAATATAAACTTATAATATAATATGCTAATTAGTATGATATTACAAAATTTAGATAGATTGCTAATTATTCCTTAGATTTAAAAGTTGTTTCCGAGCTATGTTTGTCTACAATAAATTCATTAATGATATAAAAAAAGTTTTACATGCAGATTTTGTTTTAATTGATCTCAGTTTTGTATATTTTCTTGAGCATTTCAATCGTCAGAGCCTAAGAGTATACACTTTCTTAAGCTTACTATAGATAACTTTTTAATCATGACATTATATTTATATTGTGTAACAGTTCTAGATTTCATTATAAACCAATAATACCAGAATAATATGGAATAATTATATCTATCAAGAGCGAGAAACAAATCTTATCCTCCTTCCCCTATCCTTGTTAAACAGTTCATATTTAAGTTCTGTAATGTTTTAATTATGTTATTAGGGTTAGGGTTCTCTATGGTTTTTACGAACCTTATGGTTGCGCTGTATTACCAAGTCATCATCAGTTGGTGTCTGTATTATCTATTCGCTTCTATGACTGATAAGCTGCCTTGGGAAAGTTGTGATAATGATTGGAACACTGCACGATGCATGCCTACGAGCGAGTTCAAAAATATTAACTGTCAGTTTAACATCATTTAATTTTTAAAATATCGCTAAATTGTCGAAAAATATTATATATTTGAAAGGTTAATGACATTATAAATTTGAGTGTTTATTTGACTTAAGATTTAATTGAGTATAGATTTTATTATGCAAACATTCCTATCTCTGTTTCACAGCAATTGAATGCTTTTAAAAATAAGTTTATTGTCATGAATTAACAAATCATGACAATAAACCAAATCATGTAACAAGTCATGTTACTGATTTCATATAATACTTGATGTTCTATATTGTTTTTATATAATAGATATTTCTAATAATATATTCTTTTGTTCTTTAGGGACACATATAGAAATAGATGGTACTAATTATACAAAATTTCAATTGAAGTCACCAAGCGATGAATACTACTAGTAAGTTTGTTTCTTCTTTTATATTAAACATTTGATTGGAATATATTATACAAAACATTCATTATAAATTATAAAATATAATTAATATTTATAAATTGTTATATATTATACATATATAATATTTGTTTGAAAGATTTATTATATTTGATTATATTTATATTTAGATTTGATTGAAATATTTACTCGAGAGATTTTAATAAATATTATTTAATATCTAATTTTTTAATCTCACTTTTTTTCTTAACTTTAAAACAGTGGTTTTAACAACATACAAGATTATACTGAACGAGTACTATACATAGATTTCATAGTATTCAATAATTTACGTAGAATCTTGATAATACATTTAAAAGTCAATTTTTTCAATGAAATTTTTAAAGAATTTTTTTTCAATTTATTTTCAGTCGTAAAGTTCTGCAGATGTCCACAGCTGAGGAAGGAGGTATTGAACATTCTGGAACCGTCGTCTGGCAGCTCGCTCTTTGTCTTCTTCTTTGCTGGATGCTTGTGTTCTTTGTTCTTGTCAAGGGAATCTCTTCCCTCGGAAAGGTTTGTCTTTTTCACACAAAAAAATTCTGAATCATTTTTCATTAATACATCAGTTTCAGTTTTATTTTGACTGAGGATGGGGAGGGGTCAAATTGAACTGTGTAATCTTTGATTTTAATGAAAGCTGCACCACCACCTATAAAAGGCTCACATTTCGAACTGTTTATTGTATTTTATATTGTATTTTAAACAGAAATATTGTTCGATGTGAAAAAATTATATTTTTTAATAATTTTGGGAAAGAATTTATTAAATTTCATAGCAGAAATGCTAAAAAGAGAATGTAGGGATTTATTTCAGCCTTATAAAAACTTTTCCTTCCCATCCTTCTGAGTTAGTCCAGTTTACTTGTATGATTCTCAAAAGTTTCTATGGATCAATATCCCTAGAGTTTATTTATCTAATCTTTATTTTGATGTCTGGTTATTGACTATTTATTTTGGTTATTGGTTAGTTTAATATCTGGTTCTAGGTTGTGTACTTTACATCAACCTTCCCCTATCTACTGTTGACTATCATGTTGATCAGAGGGGTGACACTAGAGGGCGCGTCGACTGGAATTGAATTCTATCTCATTCCTGATTGGTCGAAACTTGCAGACCCGGGGGTTAGTCTATTCTTTATCTTAAGTTTAAACTTTAATCTGCAAATAATTAGACTTTACTTTTTAAAATATAAAAAGGTAAAAAGTGTCCAAACAGGGGCTACTTTCTCTTATTATATAAGTGTAATTTTACTTTTTAAGAAAAGTAATATTAGTAATCAAAGTAATATTACTTTTTAAAAATAATATCACTTTTTAAGAAAAGTAATATAATTAGTAACAGTAAATAAGAGTAATATGTTTTTTAAGAAAAGTAATATTAGATCTCAATAAATATATAAACTTCAACTTAGTAAATGAACGATATGAAAATGTAAATTAGTAAACAGATAGAGATATAAAATACAAAATAACTATCATTGTCATAAAATATTACACATGTAAAATTAGTGCAGTAAACAGTATTCTTAAATTGAAAAAGATATCAAATTATACATCTCATTTTTATCTTGAAAGTTGAAAATCTTCAATACATTTCTAAATATGTATGCCTTAAAATAATTGTGACTTAATAAACAATGATCTAACATGAATTTGACACCATTTTATTATGTTGTATGACCTCTATATATTTTGTTTAACTTGTACAAGGTGTGGAGTGATGCTGCCACTCAGATATTCTATGCACTCAGTACATGCTCGGGTGGACTCATAGCTATGGCAAGCTACAATGAATTTAAAAACAACACATTAAGGTAAATACTTTAATGATATAACTTTAAATTAATTTAAAATCGTATATAATACAAAATATTTGACAACAGATAGATATTAACAGATAGAAGATCAAAAGTCTGGAAACAAATCGTTTTAAGTTAAATACTGAGCCTGCATTGCTTTGTAAATTTCATCTACTGATAAAACTTAATGGATTATTATAGTCGCAAAAGACAGAAATATAGAAAGATGGCATCTGTAGCTATAGTCATAATTTTGCAGCTGATTTCATTTTTCTTATTCAGTTGTTCATGTCTTTAACACATTCATTACATATTACAGTTATATAATTTATATATAATTTTAAAATGTTGAGTTATTATCCTATAGGGATTCATTGATCGTGCCTATAACGAATATATTGACAAGTTTTTACGCTGGTTTTGTCATATTTTCTGTGTTGGGCTACATGGCAGTGACTAAAGGAGTCGACGTGTCAGATGTAGCTGCAAGCGGTCAGATTTTTATGTCATTTTAAATAAAAATACTCTATATTTTTTCATTTGAGAAGAAAAATCACACTTGAAACAGTCAAGTTTACTTATCACACTATTTCCATGCAAGTGGCCTATAGCATATAACTTCATAGCTTTTTCCTGTTAATATTATATAGAGCAAAACAGTAACAAACATTTACTTATCCTTGATTTTTAATTCAATTTAATAATTTTTAGTTTAACAATAATTTTTTTATTAAGGTTTGCATTTTAAATGTCTATATCATCCTGATTTGCTACCGTCACGTATTTTTTTTAAAAGCAATTTTTAATCCTGTTAAATGACTTTGCAACGGTTTGTTCACTTGTTTAGGTCCAGGTCTCGTGTTCGTAGTGTACCCAGAAGGTCTAAGTACTATGCCAGTGGCGCCTCTGTGGAGTATCCTTTTCTTCATCATGATGATGATGTTGGGACTGAGTTCTATGGTTAGTTTGTTGTCTTTCTGCATATCTTTACATTTTTAAGCGTGATTATTAAAGGCTATGAAATTACCAAGTTAATTTCTGTCACAGAAATGATCTTGTATTTCCATAATCTTGTATTTCTGTAAGAATGATTTTATTGTTAAATAATGTACTCTGAACATGTGTCGTTATTGCAAAATCTTATTATCTGAATGATTTAATTTATTTAATGATTTTAGTCAGTATGTTATTACTTATTATATTTAAAATGGAATTCAAGGAGAGAAATTTTAACAATTGTTAAGCTGATTGTGGTTTAATTTTCAGTTTTCCATGGCTGAAACATTTTTCTCTGGTTTTATGGACGAGTTTCCTAACGTTCTCAGAAAGACTTACTACCACACTGTGGCTTTCAGAGCAATAGGCTGCCTGTGCTTCTATCTTCTATCGCTGCCAATGATCACAAATGTAAGTCATTATGTTTACTCTGCATATTATACAAGTTAATATGCTTTGTGTATAATCATATCAAAAAAGAATAATTGTTCAAAATATCATTAAATATATCTTGATATATTAATAATATTATACTGTTATAAATATAGCTTTATATATTGACTTCCGTCAGCCGGAATGTATGGGTTTTTTAATTGCATTTTAATTATTATTTAAATTTCTGATTATAAATTCATAAGTGGTTGCATGGAGTGATTGCGCAATCTTATTTTAATTGCAAAATTACAAGATCAGAAAAAAATGCGTTTAGTTTAATTTTTTAGAGGCAAAGGAGAATAATTTTTAATTAAAGTTATAAACAAACGTTGTAATTAGAATATAATATGTTATATCATTCTTTATCAAATTTTAATACATCAGTTATCTTATGAACGTTTGTTTCATTATTTTATTTTGTCTAACAGTCCGGATTCTATGTTTTTACAATTTGGGACGCTTACACTGGCGGCTTTCCTTTGCTTATTATTGGCCTTGTAGAAATAATCACAATTGTATATATTTACGGTTTGTAAAAAACAAATGCCTTTTCTTCAGTAAAAATAATGTATTTAATTCTTTCACGTGTAAAATATCTGCTCTAGTAGTTATCACACTAAGAAAATAAAGTTTACAGTGATAAAGAACATTTAAACATTGCACAAATTCATAGCTATTTTTAGTATTAATTATAAAGTTACGTAGTTAATTTCTAAGTTAGATGAACTAAAATGACAATAATATACCGGACATTTTTTTATTAATCTTGATACTTAGAGTATTTAGCCTACAAATTGTAATGATACATTTAACATTGAAAGTAATGTAAAACCTTTAAATAACATTAAACATAAAAATAACCTTTAACGTAAAACCTTAGAATTTGGCTCTTACATCTTTATTTTACATTAATCTCCGCGTTTCTTGAAGCATATTTCCTTTCCTTACTATTTTTACTTTTAAAATAAATGTAAAATTGTCTGACATTGTTTTCCATAGATTAGCATAAAGTTTTACGTTTCATTATCTCTTATTTATAGGATACAGCAACTTTGCTGATGACATAAGTATGATGTTAGGAAAAAAACCAAATATCATTTTCCGAATAGCCTGGAGTGCAGTAACACCAGTTGTCATCGCAGTAAGTTTAAATCTTACATCGTCATATTTCTTTGTATATATACTTGTCAAGGCTCGACATAGAGAAGTGGTTAGAGGGCTGGATTTGAAATCGATAAGTTTACGTTCGAACCCCGGAAAGCTCACTATTTCTCTAATTTGTTGCACCCTTTAGTAAGGTGCATAAATTGATACGTATACGTCGGCGACATCGTTTTAATACGGTAATTCAGACTTTAAATTTAACTTTTTTTAACAGTATATCGAACGTAATATTGGTTATGCATTGATAATCATAGCGATATTTAGAAGTAATTATCTGATAGTTGCCACTTATAGTTTGTTCTTAATTTCTATACATTCAAGATTTACAATAATATTACTGATTAAAATATCAATCTATTTATACATTTTTTGCTTGAAATTCATCATTAATTAGACTCCTGTTTCATAAAATATTCAAATATATTTCTTTGTTTATGTATAGTTATTGTGAAATTTAAACAAAATCAGAGCACAAAATATCACATCCAAGAGAACATCTGACTCTCATTATGTTATTGAATGCAGATTTTTAAATAATTATAAATTGTAGGCTATCATCGTGTTCACTGGGATACAATATGCCCCTCCCACTGTGTTTTCTGGCATTGACTTGTACACTTTCCCGTCGTGGGCAGAGGGCATTGGTTGGATCATCGTTTGTTTCTGTCTTGTGCCCATGCCCGTTGTACTTATCTATCGTCTCATTGCGGATACACGGGGAAAGAAATTCACTGTAAGCTACATATTTTATTTCCTACAATGTTTATTTAATTCAATTAAATTTGTGGTAAGACATATAGAAAATCACTTATTAAAATGATATGTATATGGTAAATGTGTATAATTTTTGTAGGCCCTAAAAATTAAACATTTATCTCGTTGTGTATTTAGATAAAATTATCTTATAACGAATTGTAATCTATCCGGATGAATTAACAAATATATTGATCCTACAAATCAGCTTTATTTACCTGACGACTGCCACCTTATACTGTTCACTTTTAAGAATTATTTAAAGTTTATTGCACTATTTTAACAAATATTTCAAGAAACAATTGGCATTCTACTTACTCGCATTACCATCAATTAAAATTTAGTATCTGAAGTCAATTTTAATATTATACTAAAACATAATATAGGCCTATTATACTTTATATAATAGGCCTAATAGGCCTATTATATAAAG
>JAQIXG010000815.1:0-27210 GCA_034700105.1 Oconnorella tubifera
GAATACGAATACGACACATTACATGTTGTCCTATTTTTTGGGGTGGGGGGGTGAGGGGTGGGGGTTGGGAGGTTAACAGAATCGTCCCCTTAAACATGACGCGATTATATATAGTAATTTAACTATTTAATATATGAGTTTAATGCAGAATCGATGTCAATAAACGACATCGATAATTACATTATCTGGAAATATTTATATTCAAAAGATCTTTTTAAAGACATTTTCAGATTAAAAAGCTTGGATTAAACGTAGTCCTATTATTTGTTTCATTTATGTAAAATTAAAATAACTATATAGGCCTATGTAAAGAACTAAGTGCTTCATAAATTGCTGAGAGTTCGATATTTTAATTATGCTATAATTTATATATTATATAAATTTCATCCCTTCAATTAATTGTCTGTTTTCAGAAATTCAGAAAAGATCTTGGTGGAAAAATATTAATTTCAAAGTTTTTAGTCAAATTAAATTGGGTGGCTTCAAACTAAATTTGATACCATCTAGGCGGTGGCATCAAATTTAGATTTTACAAATCTATTGGCTAGACTTAAATTAATCTGTAATCAGTATATATTGTATATATTATACAATTATCGTTATTTAATTATAAACGACACATATAATTCAGTCACATACAATTCAGTCATTGACAGCGTTTTGAATGTTTTGATTAGATTGAATCTATAATTTCAAAGTTGCATATTATAATGTAAAGACATCGCTATAATTGTTATAATATTAAATATTTCACTGTGAATGTGAAAATGATAACTGCCTTTTTTCCTAAATCAATTTATTCATATGTACTATTATAGCGTATTGTATATCATAACTATTATTTTATTGTTTAAGGCATAATTGAACTTATTAATACAATGGTATTATAGGCTATATATACTATGCATAGTTTGTTATTAGTTATACTCGAATGACATAAAGCATTATTTTATGAACGTATACAAGACACTCTTCATTTGCTGCATTATTCTGTTAATTTCTTGTTATTGCTTATATTGCAAGTAAATTGAAGACTTGATTGGGCCTACTCTTTAGCGAGATGAAGTTTTTACGAAAAAACTTCAAATTTCAATTTAACCCAACTTAACATTAAATGTCAAGATTGTGCACATTTTATCAACCGCTTCATTAAATAAGATTAATGATCCTCAAATATTTGTGCGTTATTATAATCCTTGGTATACCTGGACTATATTACAAATCTCTCAAAAAATATCATAAGCTGTATCGAGATCAAATGTCAAGAACGAATGAAAGTTGATGTGTATTTATTAATACAGTTAATAATTGAATTCTGAAATGTCAAATTACTGTTATAGTTTAGCAAAGCTTGGCTAAATTTAAATTTGAATCCTATTCTCAAAAACAAACCTCATAACTTTTAGCAAATGAAGAAAATGACGAAATTTAGTGAAACGATGTCAAATATCTTTCTCCACAAATTAAAATTATTAAATAGAGTCTTTATTAAATTAATATTTATTTTTGTCTAGGCTTATAATTATCATGTTATGAAATTATTTTTAAATTATTGTTGTTTCGTTAGAAAATTATATTTATTTGACTTATTTTGTATAACAATTAATTTTAATAAATTTAAACTCTTCGACTGAAAAATATAAATTAAACAATGTACAATTTTTAATTTAATTTTCAAACTTATTTTTAATTAAAAAGAAAAATACGCTAAAGGCTACAGAAACTGGTAATGCAATGAGAAGCGATTAAATACAGTTGTAAAGAAAAAACAATTTAGGGTTTACAATTTACTATTCTAAGTTACAATTTAATATTATAATATTATGTAATACACAACATAATTAAGAAATTAAAAATAAATTCAGTACATTACACAAAGAAAAAGCAAATAAAATGCAGGAGGCGCTATACATTAAGAAAAATCATAGCTTTAGATAGAAGGCTTTAATAAAACCCTAAATTTTCAAACTGCAGCCTTATTAGACATAGATAAGAGAATCATTTTCTCACAATATTGTATACATTTGTAAAGTATATAGCCGTATGGCAGCGGTTCCCAACCTGTGGGTCGCGACCCCAATTGGGGTCGCCTGACAATTTACCATGGGTCGCCTGAGACCTTCTGAGAATTTTTTTTAAATAAAAAACGCTTTGTGCAATTTATATGCAATACGCACTTAAATGTAAAGTTCAACATTTTATTCATTTGCATATTCATTTAAAAAAATATTGAACAAAAAATATAACAAATTGTTGTGTCGGGGTCGCCATAATTTTAAAATGTTATCGTTGGAGTCGCCACAACTTATTTAATGTTATCAAGGGGTCGCGGCATCAGAAAGGTTGGGAACCGCTGCCGTATGGGTCTACTGTAAACTTGATTAGCTTGATTAAAACTATTGCTTCAGAAAAATACTTTTTTAGCAAATAATCGTACGTTTAACAGCTAAATTTCATAGCATTTTGCATGGGAGGGAGGGGTCAGTTAATCACGTGGACATTAAGTGCCTGACATGGGCGCCCACAGAAATTTTTGTAGCAGGGGGCAAAACAATGGTCCACGAATAAAAATTTTTAACAAGAACTCGAAGAGTGCAAAACAGTAAATAAAGAAAAATGGTATTTATCATATTTGGTTTTTTAACGTAAAATTTGAAAAATTTGAAACGTAAAAAAATGTCCAGCCAAACAATATTATTATTTATCATTGAAATATATAATTTTTTTTCCTTAATCATGATTCATTTTAATACATAATAAAAAATTATCATTTCTAATTATTTAATAATTAATTCAGCTTATTCTTATTGTTATTATGTTCATGACCTCGATAGACATATTATTTGTCTGTGCGCGTCCATTTTTTGATTTGCTCAATCGTTATTCTTATTTAAGTAAAATGTTAAACAATTCTGATATATTGCTATTTTGGCAAATGTCAACCTGTTAAAAAAAATTAAGGAGTATATCAGTTCTAATTATAAAGTACTGACTTCTTGCTTTTAAGGAAATTTGAGAGCCATAAGAAAAATCACCTTATAGTAGGCCTATACATGAATCATATGTTTTCAAAAATCTGTTTAAATTTTTTAATTTTATGATAATTAATTGCAAAATCGTGACGATCTAGTGGTTACAAATCTATAAGCCTATAAATCTATCAGTTTTTCCTATTCACGATTCATTCGGATAAATAATTACTTTATTTACACACAAGGAATTGTAATTTATAATTAATTATATCATGACAAATGTTATACAATGCATTCAATAAACTTCGTTTTTTCTTTCTTCAGTTGATTTTAAATACCAATGAGTTTGCATTTTGATTGGCGGAATACCTTTAACTTCTTGAAAGTAAATAATATAAAAGCATCGTTCGAAGATGTTGCTACTAAATGCTTGCAAAGTTTCAGAACCAAAGTGCGAGAATCTGTAATAAAAAAGAAAGAAAAGAGAAAGGTAAAGTAACTTTAATCCGCAGCAATGACTGAAAAAACGGAAATAAAAATGGAAGGTGCATCTGTTCTACCACCTGCTTACGTCCTCAGTGGATACGGCGAGGTATTATAATAGACCTACTCTTGTTCAGTTTTAACCTAAAATTACCGTATTTAATTCAACTTATTTTAATAATTTAATACACGGTAAATAATTGTATAAAAACTCTGATATCGAGTTCTAAAACTTAATTATCCAAAACTCTCAGATCAAAGACCATCTGTATATCGTGGTAATCAAATTTTGAAAATGAAAAATCCAAAATTCTGCAAGGTCATGGACTAATTTATCTTGCCTTGTTAAAATTTAATTTTGGTAGATTTTGTCATAATATTTTTTTAATTGTTTCGTATTTCTCTTAGCCTCAGAATGAGAAGAAGTCTTGCAAGTCTAAAGCTTTGTTTGGTTACTCAGTGGCCACCAGTACAGCCCTTATCGTTACTCTTGTACTTGGAGGAGTCTACTACTATCGCTCTCTGGACGTCATACAGGAAACTATCAAAGTTTGTTTTTATTCCATTTTTACTAATCTTACTTATGTGATTATCAATGACTATGCTGTATCTATAAGCACGTATATTGTACTATGAAATATAATATAAACTAGATCGCCAATGATTATTAAATTAAATCGAAACTAATTTTAATTGAATAGAAAATATATTATTACCAGTGAATAATATATAATGATATAATTAATATGTAAATATACTAATTATGCCCTCATATACTTGATTTTGGTCTGAGAATCTACCAAATTAATCTTCAAGATTGTAATAGGAAAATATAAAAACATAAATTGTCTGAGTAGAAGTTTCATATTGCGGACAACACTGACAACAGTCAAAGCAGCCAGGATGTGGAGATCAATGTTGCCAGCAACTTTGTTGTCTTTCGTCTCAATGGAGTCGACATCGATCCTGGAACATATGCTGTGTTCGATTATACCAAGGTCAGTTATAGTTTTATTTTGATATCTTAATTTTTTTGAAATTTTAACCAAATCATTTTGGTTAACAGAAGAACGCTTTATCAACTGAATCACCGTGTTTATGCTAAAAATTAAATAGGACTTATATCTTTATAGTGAATTTTGATAATTTAAAATATTTTTCTATGCCCATAAAATTTTTATTTTATATATTTTTTTAAATATTGTTTTTCATAATTATTAATTTTAATGCAACTTACAGAGCATGACAGGAATCTATGAACCTAAATCTCGTAAATGCTATTTGATTGGTGGCATCAGAAGTAGCATTGCTGACTTACAAACGCTCACTGTCAGTTATGAAACAAACACAACTAATACGGTAGGAGATGAACTAAATTTGAAGTTGATTTTTTTATTCTCATTAATTCTCCTTAAGGCAGATAAATGTTGTATTGAAATTTTCAGTAAATTTAGTATTTAATCTACTCAAGATATATTTGAAAATGAAATAAAATAGATAAATCTATAGTTTGACCAGATTTGTTAATTACATACTATCGAATACTTCTATAAAACTTAAAAAAAAACTGTAATCTTTTTCAAATAGGAAACCAGAAATGAAGAAGACTTCTACTACCAGCTGGCAGATAACTATCCAATCAGCGATAAGACGATTCTTCCCTCACCAATGAGAGTAAGCTGTCTTAGTTTACCTGTCTACTGGCTAGAACCCGCAAAGACCAACACGGTTGGCAACACCACCCATGGTAAAAAAAACTATCAGTTTAAGTTGCTTATAAATTCTATCTTTGATTTATCTTTTGATTTGATTAGTAGTATTTTATATTTATGAACATGGTAACGTGTCGAAAAGATTATTTTTTAATCAAAAATACTACATCAAATGGTTTGATTGATTGCAGGAATACAGAAAAGAGAATGGTGTTCTACTCGGACCATTAAAGTTCTTTTTATTCGAATTCACATCAGAATCTGCCTAGGTATAAGTTTTGGTTAATTGGATCCAGAGATATTTACACAACGTAAACAAGGTCAGTTATATTGTACACAAGTTATTAAGTATGGGAATCATATATAGATTTTAAAAGGCCTATACTATCATCTCAGTTCTATATGATATTGAAATCAAGGGTAAGAATTAAATTAATTTAAATAACGTTTTATTTTCATGTGTACACTGCTGTAACGATTGGTGATCATTATGATAGAATCCTTATATAATGACGAACTAATAAATCTGATTTATTGATTGCAGATGGAATGATATTCGTCTAAATGCCATCAATCCAGAATTTTAAATGTTATTAGCAAATATTCTCAAATAAGACTAGACAATTTTTTTACTGCTACATGTTCTTCTATTAACGTTTGCTGTTTATTACATTAATTTATTAACAATTAATTAGTTTGCTAATAACGAATCACGTATTTTTAATTAATTAATGTTTTAATATATAATTTAAATAAGTTATTCAACAACACTAAACCTGACAATTCTTATTTTTAATTATGAACAACTAATTATCTCAACAACATCTGTAAACCAATCCTTATCCGTCCATCATTATTATTTCACGATCGTTAATAAGCCTATTATAACAATACAATGTCATACCATTTATTATACTAAAACTTTTATAAATTTCAAACAATATATGAAAAATACTATTAGGCCTACATGATAAATTAATTATAAATATTCTTGGAGGAGGGAGGGGGGGGGGGGTGCAATGTGGCATAAAATTCACTAAAATATATGCAAAAAATCTCTCAATTGACGTAATTAAATATTTCCTTAATATAAATATAGGCCTACTGCTAAGTCGAATAGGAAGACTATTCTATGATCTCTCAAAACTCTGTCAATAATGTAACGGTTCAATTTTCTAAAAACAATTAAATACAGAAATAAAGAAAATTAAGTTAGGGTCTATAACTAAGCGACGACTTAATATTATAATAGCAATGTAATACACAACATAATTAAGCAATGAAAAATGAAATCACTACATTACATCAAGAAAAAGCGAATGAAATGCAGGGGAGCTAAAAATGACAAAAAATATAGGCGTTCAGCTTAGAGTTCAAGTTAGCTTAATATAATGACACTGTATACGTTTCCAGTCCTTCTGCAAAGACTGCAATTACAATAGAATCAATTTTCTTATGAAACGTTATAGCTTTCTAAAGTAGCTCACGGTTAATCTGATTAGCAGGCATTAAAATTACTGCTTTCAAAAAAATACACCGTTTTTTTATCAAAATAATTTTAAAAGCTATAGATTATGAGATAAGCCAAAGTCATTTGACCCAAAAGGAAGATCTTACTAGATATCATTGGATTCATAAATAATTTCTTCAGGTTTACATAAATTTAAGGGTCTATAGAAAGATAAAAAGGCGCTGAGAATAAGCTACAAAGAAGAGCTTAAAATTGCTCATTTAAAAAATCTCGATTGTAAAAATTGATAACAATAAAAAGGCAAGCATTGCTTGATTTCTTGCACGCTAAAGCCCGATTCATTAGCATGCTTTGAATCAGGTTCATTCTCTGCGACTATCTCCATGGCCATTACAGATAAATTTATATTTTCAATGTGATTCCCTCTTCTGTCTCAGTAATTAACTTCATAAATATTTATCTAATTGACAATGAGTCTGCATCAACAATTCAATGTGTTAATCAAGCGACTATCCCACGGATTAAGTTGATGATTTTCTCTTCATCTTTATTCTCTCTTTGCACATTCATCTAAACGACACCATCAAAGACTATCAGCGCGACTATGAATCGGGCTTTAGACAGCATTATTAGATCTATGGAATGACTTTGACACATTTCTTCTTGATGATGTTGACCGTAATTGCAAATGTTGTCAGGATTGTGAAACTGATGACGAGGGCAATGGCCGCATGTTTGCCAACCTCAAACCCTTCGTGTGCGTTCACACCTGCAAGGATAAAATAAATTTAAAGATTTATTATAGCTAATAATCGAGCAATACTTGTAGCCTATGAAAATAGTTGTTTTCCAGTTTTTCAATGTTACATTTAGGCCTATTAATTTCATGAGGATAATTAAATTCAAAACAACTAACATTTAAACATATATCAGAGATTACAAAATATAATATATTTTATACTCATATGCCTCCTTATTCATTTTTTATTAATAATTTTTAATATCGTTACACTGGGTTAAATCCAAAAAATAGAATCTAAAACTTAAAACTTCTATAGATTATAAGTCCAGAATTGCTTACATGTTTACTATTATTTCGATGCATTTAAAGATAATGACTATTATGGGAGAACGAAATATTACCAAGGTAACATCGTTATTAAATTATTATTCCTCCCTCCTCTAATCTCTCACACTATCATATTTTTGTTAGCAAAATTACACATTTCACTGTAAACTGGTTCGTTTTGGAGATTTAAAAAATACTGTTTTCAGTCAACAATGAGCTAATAGATAGATTACAAAAAGTGCTAGATTTCAAGATTAAATCATTAATACTTACTTTCTTGTGCAGAGACAAACGTCAAAAAACAAGCAATAGACAACAATAATCTCAACAACATTCCTTCCATTCTAAATCTCTTCTACAAACTAAATATCGTACTAAATTACTAGGACGATTTGGCCCACTATAATCTACACTATGATGAAATGAGATGCTCTGTATTACAGGATGCCCTTCAAACTAATCTACTGAGATGTGTTGTACTGTTTCAGCAGCTGGGTAAGAGCAGCAGTGAAGCAGCTGGTGATACCAAATACAGCTGCATTTAGTTCAACAGCTGCGGCCGTTCGTTTCAGTAGCTGTTGATGAGTAGCTGCTGAGAGCTGAGTGCAACAGCTGCAGTTCTTTGTGCTTTTATACAATTGCACATCTGTGGTTAGCTTTGCAGTTAGAATTTAAAGCAAACGTTTTTCTGACCAATCAAAAAAGTAAATTCTATGAAATAAGCAGTTAAAAGCATCATTCGTGAATTACCATTGGTTGTACTTTTTTAAAGGTCTAGACTGCCCACAGATTTATATTTTCATTGCTGATTTCTGAGTTGAATTTAATTTAGATTTTGATAGATTATAATCAACTGCTAAATGAAGCATATTTCCTGGCTGCAACAATCAAATCAATGATCTGAAGCAGCGATGAATGAATGCTTAACGTCAACATCCATTGACCAAAGCATTGAATGGCTGCATTGAATGATTGTAATAATGAATGCAGGATTGTTTACCAATCGAGTGGTTCAATTATTATTCCAATAGAGGCAGACATTCAATACCACGAATCAATACATATTGCAATTGAGACCATACACTGATTACTTTGCAATCAATGATTCGCTATCAATCAACTGCAAACTGTGACCAAAACGAAATAATGAAAGTTCGAATTTAATTGAAACTGTAACTTTAATCTCAAGTTAAATGCTTATATTCTACTTTGTAGCAATTTTACATTAACCCAGGTGACTCGAGAGTATAAACTTAAATTCTAATGTATTCACAGTAAATGTCAAGAAGATTATATCTTAGTTATAACCAGTTATAACTGATTATTTCTTAGTTATAACTGGTTATAACTAAGATATAATCAGTCACTAAGAGTTTCACTAAGAGAATTGAACTGTTTAAGAAGTAGTATAAACAAGGACTGAATAATGGCAACTTGTCCCATAGGTTAGGCTTCATAACTTAGTTTTCGATTGTCTTTAATTTCTACATTTTAAAAAAAATCAGGTTTTTGGACACATTTTAATCTACTTACCTAGATGTTTAGCCAAATTTTTAAGACAATAATTTTCTAAATCACACTTCTGGCGACCCCCCCCCACCGCCACTGTACCACAGAGTACTAAATGGTAAAATATTATGAATTAGATAGGGTAAAAAATTGAAAGTCAAACTTCAAACGATTAACCAAAAGCTGAGTTTCTAGAAAAAAGTTATCTTTTTTAAAAGTTTAAAATTTAAACAAAGAGTTTATATATGCAATAATTGTTATCTTGTCAATACAATACAACTGCAGCATATGAACATTTTCTTATTTCAGACAGTAATACACATATACATATATTCGGTAATACACATAATTTTTCCTAAATTTCAATAATCCACCTCAAATCAGATTAATTAATATTTGAAATATTCCTTCCTAGAATGTTCCATATTCATTTCGCATTCGGGAGAATGTGAAATGAATATGGAACATTCTAGGCCATTATCCATTATTGGACCATGCCATTATTCATAATGGCATAGTCCTACCATGCCATTATTCATAAACAAAAAAATATTTCCACAAATATATTTCAAAAAGTCCAAAAATATATAATTCTTCAATGATTCCGCTTATATACTGTATTCTATCCTAAAATGTCAACTATGTCCTTTTTCCTTTTTGACTCCCACCTTTCCCCCCTCCTGGACTTCTATTTTTAAACCCTGTATTTTTCCCTCCTCCTCTTCCACCCCCTTTCCCTCCCCCTAACGCGGATCTACCCCCTCCCTTACCCCCCTGGGATTTAAAATTTCCTCCTTTTGACCCGAACCGTCCATTTTCTTCAGCCCCGCGACCGCCCCTTCCCTTGCCAAAGTTTTTTCCTTTACCCCCTGCCCCCGCCCCGTGGTTCTTCTTCTTTCCAAAACTTTCTACCTCATCCGATCTATGAAATAAATACAAAAAACTATTAATTTTGAAGTTAAGGAATTTTTTCTAACTAAATGAAAATATACAGAGTGAGAGACAAATTGAAGTTATTATTCATAGTCTGAAATTGAAAACTAGAACAAAACTGAAACTACAACTTATTGATCCAACTGAAACTAAACTTGTAACTTACATAAGATTAAAACTGAATACAAAAACTAACACAAAATTAAATATAAATCAATAAATGACTACAGAAGCCAGCATGAAACTACAATTATATTTAAAAAAAAAACATTACCAGAAAACCCATGACAGTTAAAAATCTAAATAATAATCATGAATAAATCACCTTGCCAAGCGTTCATCATTGCCATGTATTTTTGCAGCCTTCTGTTTATCAACAATCGGCTGGCTGCCAAGTTTGGCAAGAATATCCAGCGCTCTCTTTTTCTCTGACCCTGGCTCTGTCGCAATATTCGGCTCAAACTGTACAAACAATCACACTAGCAGCAATAAAATATGAGTTTAATACAAAATCTTGTAAAATAGAACAATTCCTAACAGAAATTAGTTCATTGAAATTGTAGCTTATTCTCTAATCAACTGTGCATCAATATTAAATGTTCCTTATAACATCATTGAATGTCATTTATTAGATGTCAGTTTTAATCTTGAAATGTTTCTTATTTTTTTCGCTGCTATGAATTTTGAAAGGTATTCTCTGACTAAAAATTAAAGTTGAATAAAATGTCGTAGCGAATTACAAACTAAAACCTATAAATATAAATTTAATGTCTAGTTTTTCAATCTCTGCCAAAGCATATGCATGATATTCACAAAAGTCAATTAAACAAATTCTTTCACAATGACAAATGAAACAGAATGCTTCTCAATGTACTGGACTCAGATCAGCTTAGTTGTATTAATCCCTTTTGACTTTAAACTCATCATCAACAATGTGCTATAAAAAAAACCCTTTGCTGCCAATGCAAGATTCTTCCGCATTTTTGTTTTGTTATCCTACCTTTCTCTTTCTTCCAATATTTCCAGTCTTCCTTCCCTTCTCCCTATGCAATGTGTCAGTGAATGCTCCCATTGACGCGTTGCTTGTCTTTGCTGCGACCAAAGCTCTACTGATGTGGTCCTTATCTGGATTAGATGTGGGGGTCAGACCCACCCCGGGCACTGAAGGAACAATTAAATATAATGTTAGTTAATAATAATACAATAGTGAAAGATATTAACAGCATTTTTTATTCTAGAAGAATTTGGCATTATCGCCACAATTATAAAGTAAGTATTGGATAATAAAATACGAAGAACATTATATATCAACATATAAATGTATGGGTCAATATATAGGTCAATATACAGGTCAATATATAAGTCAATACATCGGTCAATATATAGGTCAGACAGCACATTGGTGTACCAATTTACTGATATAATATAAAAACCAATGATTTCATTCATGCACATAACGTCACCTCCCTCCCCACTAAACTTTTGTTATCCCCCCCCACTGACCTTTGCCTTTCATGTTTCTCGCTAAGTTTCTTAATCTCTGCAGTTCATTCTTAGCAACGCGTTCCTTCTTTGCTTTGTTGCGTTTCTCAAACTGATCTTCATTCGGGTCTGAAATGTTTCATACAGAAACGATGAAAAAAATGACAGAAAACAATGAAATATGACTATAATTAAATTGACAGTTCTAATAAACTTGTAAACTTGCATCGACTATAAAATTATTCACTCTTTTCACAAGTACAATTTTTTTCTTTCAAATGTTAAAATATACATTTAATATTATAATCAGGCTAATTACTCTAGAATCAGTGTCATTTTTCAACAAATGGACCCACAGAGCACTTACCCCAGCCCCCAAGCCAACAGGGACCCCACAATTTAAAAAACCATAAATATAAATTATTTTTAAGATATATGAAATTATGATGCAGAACTGTATGCCTAAAAAAGATCATAATGATAAAGGAAAAAAAGCCAGCGAGCCAGCCAAGTACCGGCTTGTTCAGGAACTGGTATAAGCCAATCTTGCGTTTCATCGTTGGCTCGTTTGTAACCCCATCTTGGTCTGTATTCCTGGAATAAACAAATTATACAAAAAAAATCACGTTTTGTTTTAAAACAGCTTAACAAATAAAACTTAGCAGAACAAAAATGCAATTATCTAAATTTACGCTTAATTCAACTGAATCTTATATACCTTTGCCTGTTCATCATAGACCATGCGACCTTTTTTCTTGTTCTGTATTCCCTTCATCGTCGCAAACTTCTCCCATCTCGTCTTCTCCTTCGCTGCAGGAACCTAAAACAAGAACAAAATAATTTTACGACTAATTATTAATCGTATATAAATAACCAATCTATGCTAATTAGTTAAAGCAGTCAACTCAAAGCCTAAAGGTCCCAGATTCAAGTCCAGCAAAATTCAATGTTTTTAATGACTTTGATTAACTGATTCTCATTTCTACCCTCCTTCACCGCCCCCTACCCTCGGGTAAAGTATTCTGCTTTTGTTAGAACTTACCTAAATTATAAATTATTATAGTCAATGATAATATAAATGATATATTATTATTGTCATTCTCTTGGACCCTGTACATTTTTTTATTCAGAATGAAAAATAAAGTTTCACTCACAGGTTTTTCTCTGGGTATCCTAGTGGTTGTTGCCGGCAGCTGATACAAAAACAACAAAAGAAATAAAAGAAAGATTTATGTTATTATTGCTTAACGTCACATCAGCACATTATTATTCAATAACAGACAGATATATTATATAGCAATATTCAAAAGTTTCAATTTTATGTTCTACAAATATTAAAAGTCAATATCATTTTATAATAATATTAAGGTTATATATAATGTTATATGGAAAAAAAATTATATATATAACATTATATAAAATATATAATAATAACTAGAAATTTAAAACCAACCTTAACGACGACTATATTTTCAACTTGCTCTGACGGCAACTGAAAGAGTAAAAAATGAAACTGAGATTTGATAACGGATTTAAGCATTAATTAGTTCAATTTTAAACTCAGTAAAACAAAATTGTTTTCTATAACAGAAAACAATTTTGTTGCTTTTTTTATGATCACCTTGATAATACATCAGGAGGCGTTAGATTCGAGTTTCCATGGGTTTATCAAATCTATCAACTGTTATACCGCTTAGAAGTGTGTTAATTTGTGACTTAATTTTAAATTTCATAAAATTTATCAAAAGCGAACTGATGTATTGAAAGAAATCGAAGCTGAACACTTACTTCCCATAATTTATTAACGAGCAGTTGAACATTATCACGCGCCAAGTCCAATAAATAAGTCTCGCGACCAGACCTAAGTACAAACAATAAGTACTACAAGTACTTGAACTAAGTATCAGTACTAATTGAAACAAACTTTTAAATTATATGATTAAATCAAAAACAGTTCATCTAAAGTTACGTCGGACGTGTAAATAAACAATAATAATGATATAATATAAATCTGACGTATAAGTAACCACTAATAATGATATTATATAATTCGGACGTATAAATAAGCAATAATGATATATACATCGGACGTATAAATAAGCAATAATGATATTATATAATACAACACAAACCTCATGCGATCCAGATTGAGTGGATTAGGATCAGAGACGAGAAGATTACCCAGATCTACTTCCGGGTCAATGTCCTTGATGACCTCGGTCGATTTAAATTTATTTTCATTTTTCCCTTCCAATATGGCGGCAACCACGAGATCCATGTGTGCGGCCATCTTGAATGAAGAAATGGAACAAGAAGTAAATATTGGGCAGTACGACAGTCGGAACTTTTGTTGTGATTGGTTGAGGCTTAATAATATTTTATTACCGGTACATAATATTTAAAATATTTAGTCCTAATAATATTTAAAACTATATAATGTACTAATATAATGTACAATTAGCTCTATATTATTTTAGTAATGTATTATTAGCTCTTTGTATACTATTGGTCAATTTTGCTACTAGAAAAAATTAATTGGCTTACTTTTCTCAACTTTCATTGTGGTATAACTCATTACTGTATACCATGCCGCGGAATCAAAGTTTCAGATTTGCAAAAGAACTTATCATTGCTCACAATATTAGCTCTTTTTTAGATGGGATAAAATGAATAACAGCGCATTATATGAATCTAATTATTAGTCAAATTTGTAAAATTCCACTGTGAATTTCACTTCCAAAAATGAACAGTCACTCATGATAAAAAAAACCTAATAATGATTCGTAAATTTTTTTTTTTCACACTCGTGTGGAATTTTTATGCCTATAACCCAATTATAGTTCCAAGTGTTAACAAACATTATTTATCTTAATATTGATCGCTCACGTATTCATAGCATGCATGGAAGAATTGCTCGCGATTATTGAATTCTTGTACTTTTTATTCTCGGATCTGTCGAAACATGCATGATAGGCTATTATCTGATTCACTTTACTGTTCACTGATGATTGTAGTGTAAAGCATATTGTAATATCGTACCCGTTAGATTTGATTTAGACTAATTATCCAAATTTCATATGATTTTTTGTGACTATAGAAGGCGTAGAAGTTTGAAATGACTAATTAAGCCTATAATTAGAAATAAATTACATAAGTAATGCAGTCACTAATGATTGTAAGAAATTGTCATTAAGTATTATACATTTTCTTAGCAAATAAGGTCTAGGACTTAGAATGATGATAATGTAAAAGTAGGTATTTTTCCAATCACTCACACTTAGGCCTACTGTTGGTTTTTAATCGGTATAAATATCAAAATTGCAAGTACGTATATGTAGCATTGCATAAACGTCTTACAATAGTCACTGAAAGTCGAAAATTATCAAATTGAATTCTAAGATAAACTTAATAGATAAATAGTATTAGATAAAATTATCAATACTTATCTCAATTAAAGATATAGATCGTAACGTCTATAGAACTTTACGTACCGGTAATAAAATTATTTAATAATTTTAACAGAAATCAACTTAATAGTTTGAACAATTTCGCGTTGCTAAAGTTGAAGCAAATAGGGCAAAATGGCTTATATGGATGCTAAGGCAATCCTGACGAAATCATTTCATGACATGGACGTCAATAGGACTGGTTATATTGACGCGTTTGAAGTGGAGGAAGTATTTAAGAAGTACTACGCAAGTATGGGAAGGAATGTGGATTATATTGAACTGAAGGATAAAGTTTTAGTAAGTCAACTAATACTTGTAGTTATTTATCAACTCGTTAAATTAATCAATTTGTTTAAGATTGTATGCATATACAATTTAATACAATTTTACACACTGTATGTATATGTAATATACAGAGTAGAACCTTTAAAAAAACTGGTAGGCCTACAGTTAGTACTGGCATTGAATAAAATATCTTAGCTTTTGTGATGGCTTCAATTTACGATGTACAGGGTGCGCCAAAAAATAAACCCCTAGCGACTTTACGATAACTAAGCCAAAAATAAATATTTTTTCTCAAAATTTTGTCAGTTTGTGGAGGAGGGAATTTGACATCTAGCTACCAAATTTCACTTTGATAACACAGTTCGTTCCAAAGTTATGAACATTCTACGAAAAAACTTCAAATTTAAATTTAACCAAGCCAGTATTTTCAAGATTGTAAAAGTTTAGCAATGGCCTCATTAAAAGAGGTAAATACTCCTGAAATATTTATCCAATATTAACCAATGGGACTATCAGGACCATGAGGCAATCCCTGCAAAAAAATTATGAGCTTACATCATAGTTAAAAGTCACGACAGAATGAAAACTGATGTGCAACAGATTTGCACTGATTTGCCACAAAACTTCACGAACACATCCGTATCGTCAACAAGAAAGACATTGTAGGCTCAGATAAAAACAAGACAGAGGCTATTTTTGTTATCAACTTTATCTACAGACACTCTGCTCATAAAATGACCCGTTTTACAAAAAAATAGCAGATTATTTGACAAAAAATCACAAAATTACGAGACTGCTCTAATACGGAGCTTTCTTAAATTGAAATTTGAAGTTTTTTCGTAGAATGTTCATAACTTTTGAAAGAACTGAAATGTCAATGTGAAATTTGGTAGCTAGATGTCAAATTTCCTCCCGCACAAACTGACAAAATTTAGAGAAAAAATATTTATTTTTGGCGTAGTTATCGCATAGTCGCTAGGGGTTTATTTTTTTGTCGCACCTTGTATAGGCAATTATAGGTCTATGTATGTAAAGACTTAATCTGTGAGATCCAAAACCTACATTGTCCGATAATTGAAATTGAATTGAATTTATACCTTCTATTTAGACCAGTTTACTCAAATAAGGACATAAAAATGTTAACTGAAGTTTTGGGGTTTCAAATGTCGCATTTGGCTTTAACATGTTAACACATGTGCAACTTCTAATATTCTCTTAAACATAAAGAATATGTAAAAAACTCGTGAAGTAAGCATTAATAACTATAACGGATTAAAATAAAATCAGTCAATAAACTTGAATTTATGGCTGATATGAATTTTAATGATATGATCATTATGATTTTCACTGTGAATCAATTTCTCTGATTTTCTTTTTACAGGCTTTCATGAAACGAGTCGATACGGACGGCGATCAAAAAATCAGCCTAGACGAATTTCTCAACTATTTTCTAAAATCTGAATAAACTAATAATTTATTGTACTGTGAACTGCTCTTGGCATTATTATGTCAATAAGAATTTAAAGTTGGAGAGTGTGTAAATACAATGATGTGCCATGACTATATAATTTAGGTAATCAGGATAACAAACAATCTCGATGCGTGACTAGACAGAATGTAAAACTGTGCCATTTCAAAGCCATTTCTCCATTGTGTTTTACCAAAAGTTTAACAAGCTTGCATGCGTACACGTCAGCAGGAAGGGAGCAAAGGGGTTCGATCCTCACCTAGAGAGTCTCCAGGGAGGGCCCGAGACCCCCATGTAGGCATATCATCCGCACATGAAATTAAAAAAGAATATTTTACATGTATTCTGGACAAAAATATAGGCATCAACTGATGCACGTGCCCCTTCAGTGAATTGATATGCTGATACCCTTATTGATTTGTTGAGTGAGATGGACACGAAATATAAAACTGTGATTAAAAGAATTGTCAATTCTGATGAAAATATGATTCCAGAAAGAATTTGTTGTTGATTTTGCTTATTATTTGTAATTTTATGTTAATATTTATATTGTATATATAGAGAGTTATAATATTTGTACCCGTTTTTTTGATCAGGTATACTTAAATTAAGCAAGTTACTGGATTTGATTCTATTTCGTTATAACAGAATTTGTATTTATTGTAACAGTTATAATGAAAAAAAGGTCAACAAGAAATTAGCCAGTTGTTATGATTTCCAGTAAAGCTTTGAATAATTAATTAATTACGCTCTCCAAGCAATTAGTTAGGTTAAATTAGAAAAGACGATTTAACTTAAAGATACATTAACAGCAAAAGTGCATATTACTATAATAAATGCAGCAATATAATCAAATAATATACAGTCTATAGTAAAGTATATTATAACCTTTGAAAGAGTTTGTCCAGTAAATTTGTGATTTAAAATTCAATAATGTTGAATAATAATGTAGTTTATAAATGAATGAGAAGATAATTTGGTTATTTTTCGTCAAGATTTGCTCGAGGAAGCAGCGAGTGATGACATTATTTGTCTACTACAGGAATAGGATTTGAATCCCTGATGCAAAAACTTAAAGAAACATATTATTATTATTAGAAAAATACATATAATGCATCGATTATTAGACTAATAAATAAATTTACAAACATCATCAAGAAAAAATATTAAAATGCATGAAAAATTAAAAATATTTTATATATAAAAAACCGCTTTGACTAGAAAATGATTAGAAAATTTACAAAAAAGATGTTGATTAAAAATACATAATTTTATAATATACATTACACAATATTCTTACAGTGTATAATATTATATTATAAAGATGATAACGCAATAATGATAACGATGATGATGACAACGACGAGAGTTGCTCTTTGTTAACTTAAAGATATTGGTAACTAAATAGCCAGATTTCATTATGCAAACTGATTACATTCAAATTTTAATTGAATGCAATTAAACAGCAATTTTAATCCCTAATAAGACGTTAAATTGTACCATGATATTTTGTGTTGTATTTAAAAACCGATTGACTTTAAGTCACATGAGATAATATTATAATCTGTATGAAAAGATGACAAGAATTAACGATGTTAATCTGATACCTGCTCATAAAAAAATTAATATATTCTATAAATTTTAAGTAAAAAAAGGTGTCTTGATTATGATAGTGTTAATGATGTTAAAATCTAATAAAGTATGCATTGTTGATAAACAATACAATGATCTAAGGGAAACTGGTTTACTACAGTGAGTATAAACAAGATATACATCAAACCGTGTTACAATACACAAATATTAAACTATTCAGGAACAAATATAATATTAGTCGTATTTTAAACAAGAATCTAATACCAATCAATATTGAATAAAGAAGTAAAATTCATATCAATCAAGATTATTATCCTATATCATCTATAAAATATCTTACCTGAATTAAAATAAATTACCTGAAAAAATATAACTTTTTTTCAATTTTGATGAAAATAATCAAATACCATTTTCATGATCATGTAGCAATAAACAAATGTCAAGATCAATATATAATAAAGTGATCTATACACAGGTACCGTGCAATTAATTACCATGCTAAGTAACATAATTAATGTATTAATGAATATAATCAATGTGATTAACAAATTAGATAAATTAATATATAATTAATTTATATTACTGCAAGAAAAAGCCATCACACACTCTCAAATGCATCAGACATAATATCACAAACAACACATAATGATCTATTAGTATTATAGCAAATACAATAAACTAAAATAAATATCATTGTATGATTTTTGAATAAGTACAATTGGAATCAGTAAGAATTAATCAATAAATTACAGAAAAATAATAGAAATAGCAACATTTAGGAAAAAAATCAATTAAAACTAGAAATGCAATGACTAAAGTTGGCAAATGATTTAAAAGCTTTCAAACACTTTCATCTAAACATTAAAACTATTATGAATGGTTAGAAATGTAAATACATTGAAAAGCTGAGTAAAATCGCTTAAATTAGTTATATATAGAAAATTTACACTGCACAAAAAAATGATTCCATTTATTTATTAAATGTTAAGTTATTAATTCAATAAAAACATATCATCATTATCCTGAATTGCATTATGCTAAACGCTAAAATAAAATTGAGTAAATATTTTAACAAAGTGCAAAGATTTAACTCAATACACGAGAGTTTGACACCTTTTTTACTTGCGACAAATGCGTCACAATTTCTGTCAATCGTGGCGGATGCCAACTAAAGCGCTAACACCGCGCACCCCGGGCCACTGACACTGCACACGATGTCGCTCCGTGTCAATTATGACAACGCTATCTGTCACTGATGTCACCAAGTAGTCACTGAATGCGCCGGCGTTGACAATTCTGTCAATCTGAGAGTTTTTTAGTGATTTTCCTGATTTCGCTCTTTCTTCAAAGCCTAGATACAAAAATAATGAAACATTTTGTACCAGAGATAAAAGTTTTAATGAAATACTTAATAGATAAAATATAAAATAGATGAGAAAATGAATTCAACTACAAAATAAAGCAAAAATAAAAAAATTTAGACAAAATTTATTGATAAAGAATTCAATCAATCTATCAATCAATCATTCAATCAAGGCTATATTTTGAAACATAAATAGAAATTTTAGATATAAGCTTACACTATATTTAAATATTAAATATTTAAATTAAGTTAAATGTACTATATTTTAAAATTAAATTTAAGCTTACACTATATTTAATTTAAATATTTAAATTAAGTTAAAAGTACCTTCCACTTTTGTAACCCTATTATCAGAGAGATCAAAAAAAAGGATTTTATTTGAATCTCGGATGAAAACATTGTAGTTCACTTCTGAAGCTGTGACAGTTGTAATAAATTGAACGCCAGCGTTATACCTTACATCAGCATGATAGACGTGCTGCAACTTTATCTCACCTACACAGAATATAAACTATATTCTGCATATGTATCAAGAAATGATAAAATACACTTGCTCTGCATTTTGTTTCATAGTTAATAATTTTAAACATATTAAATCAGAAGAAATTTCTTTGTATACTTGCATACGAATGTAAATCTTCAACTTTCAACTTTAAAAGTTCAACTTCCAGGATTAAAAATTCTTTCTCAAAGTTGTGGTTTTACGCCCACAACTCAAAAGTTTAATAAATTTAATTTATCCTACCATGGTCTAGCACTATGTAAGCTGATACTTTGTTATTCTCAACAGTGATGAATTGCTGAGAGTCAGGTGAGACGTGCGCAATTCCAGACAAGTTTTCATTCTCATCAATAACATTATCGGTTACGTAATCCAAGATAACTGAATGTTTCCACTTGTCTTGTCCTTCTCCAGCACAACTGACAATCACCCTGCCACCTGAAAGTAGCCAAAAACAAGCACAAAATAAGCACAAATAGCCCAAAGTAAACACAAATAGCACAAAATGAATATCAATAGCACAAAGTGAGCACAAATAGCACACAATTATGACAAACATCACAAAACAAGCACAAATTCACCTAAGTTTGATATCTATAATTGTTATCTAAGTGGTCAGGGAAGGATCAAAAAGTGACACACATGACAATGAAAAGTAAATTATACTATGTTATTATACTTATTGCAAATATAATATTAAAATATATTATGCCCCCTACCATAATTTATGACTTTATATTGAAAATGGAGTCGTACCTTTTGGTAGGAAGGTTGCATATTTAGGGAGACAGTCCAGAGCTATGCGTTTAACAAACTTCAATGATTCCAGATCGACCTTGTAAAGTGACATTTCCTGATCAACCACTGCGAACCCATAATTCAAATTTACCTTGAAGTCAAAGTTCGGTGGCAGAAATATCTGATGCACCTAAACAGCACACAGTTTATTATATTTCTATTTATCAGATAGCAGCAAATAAATTGCATGCTTTGCTTATATAACACAAGTGTTGTCTTTATATGCATCTTCAAAACTATCATATAATATAACGTTTATCGTAAACCTAATGAATTTTACTGTGTAAGTTTTAATTCAATTCTCAAAAATGTGTTATTTTATAATAAAACAATTAATTAATTGTTTCATTATACAATCCAATTTACAAATATACATTCATTATACAATTATCTGATTAAAAGGTTAATTAATTGATTGATACCTGAATAAATTGATCAATTAGTGGCTGCAGATGAACAGTCTGATGTTGTGTAGTAATGCTTGCTTGTCTTACAATCAAAGTCATCTTTGCTGATGTCTCATGAGAATAAGAATCATGAGAAGAATCTTGATGTTGATCAGACAGTATCCAGACCTGATCCAAATGTTGCATGTAAGTCAATTGATATGGAGATGACTCCGTAGTTAAAACCTGTTTCAAAACAACACGTTTTTAAAAGAAACGTTTTCTAGTATATCAGCAAAACTGAAAAATAATAATTAATACCACGATGCCACCGCTTCTTATTCTATTAAAAAAGTTTGATTTACATAGAAACAATTAAAACCATTTATTTATTTTGATTATAACTTAAAAAGTTAAATGATATAATTTTGAAATGATATATTTTAGTCAATTGAAAACAATTAGTTTACAATAATACTTTATAACTCAGAGCAACAAATTAAATATTTAAATAAAACTCAAATATACCTCAATGGGATTAAATCTATCAGTCAGCTCAATAACAATCACTCTATTTAACGTTGGTTGTGTCACATAAATAAAAATATCATCAACTCTCACTGCCCCACCCCACACGCAGGTATCTTTTGCCTCACAGAGGGTCGACACCACACTACCAAGACCCGGACTTAAAATATAGTCCCCAGAAACAGCATGCATAACGTGGCAGTGATTCGGCTCGTAGATTGTGTATCCCTCCGCATGAAAAGAAAAGTAGTATTCTTCAGCTGAGGACATTGCTGTAATAGGAATTATTTTTATTTAGTATTAGATAATATGTTCCTTAAAATGTATTAAAATCTATCTAAATCTCAAGTATTTAAAAAATATACTAAAAATATTGAGAAAATTAGTTCCACACAATATCAAATAAAAATAGCAATATAAAATCATGATAAAAGAACTTTGATAAAAATAAGTTATAAAATTTAAATATGATAAAATAATATATAAAGAACTAAAAATGACTATGATGATTGTGCAGTTTTGAACTGACCCTGTTCTGTGCTGCTTGAATCAGCAGTAATCACAAACACTGAGGCGCTGGCTTTAGACTGACCAATAGAATTGACTGCCTCACAAGTGATCTTGCTGCCGTTATTCGATGCATCAATGTTCTGCAGCTGAATCACGCGACTTTCGTCTAAAAACAGCAAAACCAGTTTAAATCACACAATGGTATTGGACACTGCAATAATATGTAAATTAAAATCATATGAAAATTAAATGAAAGCTTTTCTCAAATGTTCCAGAAACCAACAATGCATAGTCAATAATAATAATCCCACGGGCTATACAATATGTTAAAAAAAAATTGCAGGCTATATGTGTGAAAATGCAGCACTTTAAAATACTAAATTCTGATGCCAAAATAAAATTTCAAGTAAATTTAATCCAAAAGGTAAATCAACACAAGGAATTTTATATTGTATTAAATCTATCTCCGTAATAATTATAACTCATGACTTTTGATTATAAACGATATCGCTACACTAACGCGACAACGGTAGCGTGTCATAGAAGGGCTTGTCATTAATGCTCCATGATATGTCAGGTGTCGGAACACCAACAGCTTGACACTCAACCGACACCGTGGCACCTTGTGCGCGAGTCTGTGTCATAGGACTGACACGAACAACTGGTGCCACTAAAAAACAAATCAAAAAATATAAATATATAAATATATTTAATACAAATTGATTACCCTGTATAATATCTATACTGGTATTTGATTTTTTTTCTTTGTTTTTTTATCAATAAAAAATAAATAAAATAAATAAATAAAAGCTAAACGTCTGTTTAACCGTCGAGGGAAGATGTTATAGAAGTTTCATCCACTATCCATTGATTTGTAATGAATAAAAGACGTATAAAGAAGATATTAATAAATTTCAAAATTAGAATTTATATTCTCACATGAAAAAAGTGTCGAAATTAACCAACAACAAGTATAATTTATATAAAGAAGCATAACAGTAATAATAGGAATAAAGTTATATGATATAAAGTTAAAGAATAGGATACCTGTAACAGATAACATATGGACATGAACAGGATTTGAATGTACACTTGGTTGTCTTGTACAACTGTAGTTTCCAATATGATAAACCTCAACTTCAATAAAATATAATGAACCATCTGCAAACACCTACAAAAAAACCAAAAAAAAAATTTTCCTCTGAAATTCAGTTATAAATTTATTTAAAATAAACGATTTCAAACTTTTTGTAAATTAAAAAAATTGGTATTATGTTTCATGCATTATTTGTATTATATGTATAATATGCATCATTTTGGTAAAATATAAGTTTCTTTTTTAAGAAAGATAATTTAATAAAGATTTATTTACTTGAATATCATTGTCGACTATATCAGAAAGCATCCGTTCATTTCTCATCCACAAAGCTTGAGAAGTTGAATCAGTTTCTGAATCACATTTTATTTCTAATCCACTTCCGGCCACCACCGAAGTTTTGTAATATTTTATCTCATCTAAATAAAATAATGTAATTTTAACAAATAGTAATTTAGAGCACTGAAATGATATTTTCAAAGTCAATTAAAGTCAATAATAACACAACGCACCGCAAAAGATGCTTTTCAATCTTAATTTTTAAATAATATTTATGACACTTCTTCTTTATACTCTACAAAATAAGTTTCCGTTTTGCTTACTGTTATCATAAAAATGAAAGTTTTCAATTCCGTCATCAGTTATAACTTCATTCGATCTGACATCTTTCTCATCGGCGTTATGAAGCAAATGTTTCACTGGATGACTGTGTTCTTTCTTATCTTCATCATCTTCAGCTAACAAAAATTTATATAAAAATAAGATGAATAAAAGAATTAAGGCAATATAAATGTATTATCAAACGCTCCAAGCCATTTTATTACAAAATTCAACTAATACTAATATAATAATTATAGATCCATACCTGAAAAGTTATTTCATTTAAAGAAAGAACTTTTAAAAAGCCAAAACTCATATTATATGCTAAAAGTGCGATTTTTTTAATCTTAACAAATCCTTCCAACAGTTTAAGACACAAAGTATGTAGATGTCACCTACCTCTCCCATAGCAAGCCATATGACTGGCATCCACTCTGATGTGTTCCCTCGTAAGACAGGCCTGACGATGAAGCTCACAGTGACTCGGGTAAAAGATACCATTAGACCCACACACTACATGAGACGTCTGATGGTCGCGACGCTTAGCGGCGGCTGTGTGCGCGCGGCAGTGATCGGACCCTGCACACGCGCATGCTGCCTGCCCCTCGCTGTCTAGCTGACAGACGCGACCGAGGCGACAGCGAAGGACATCGCAGGCATCTGTTGAAGAGCACAGACAACATTGAAATTAGTGAAAATTTCTATGTAAATTGCCGAATTAAGGATGAAGTACAGTTATAATGAAGTATAGTTATAACGTATTTGATTCTAATCTAATTCAAACAGCAAGAGTATTTGACAATTGAAAAGGAATTTACCGATGCAGCAAAGAATGTTTAATCTACTAATAACTTTAAGATATGCCAATTTATTGATCACACAATACTGGAAGTATTATGACATTATAGCATACTTCAAATTAGGATTCGCAGTGATAATTCAGTAGGCCACAAAAATGTAGGCCTACATGTTAATTTCTGTTTAGAAAAAAAAACTCATAGGCATATATAATAGGCATAGGCCTAATTGTTATGAAACTACAATAGTTGTTATCTACTATAAATATCTTTGATATATTACAAAGTTTCTGCACAAATGATGAACGTCTCTGAAGAATACAATTTGACCGTAAAGAAAATATCTCATAAGAATCATCTGAGCTCAGAAGATAGTAAAATTAATGTACCGACTCAAATTATAGCGTTCCGGCAATAAACTGTGTTCCGACAGAGTAAATGAAGGCGATAGCATCGAGATGCCGGAACGTATAGATTTAGTCTTAAGGATAATGTAACCGTTGACAGTCAATAAAAAACGTGCAATAAAAAACGGAAAGAAATCCTGAAAACGATGTAAAATTCATATTTAATAATATGCTTATTAACTCTCATATTATTTTGGTGTCTTTTAACATTGTGGACGAATGTTAATAAAAAAAATTTAAACTTTGTGAAATTGTCATTACAATTCCTTATATAAATTCTGACTTATAACCTTATTTTCTGAATTTCTATATTCTGGACAGGAGGCAGAGGTTTTGTTTTGTACAAAATCAATATGACGGTAGATGGTATTAAGATTACGGAAAGACAATTTTGTTTCAGCGTCGACTGTTTGCCAACGGGCATCTATTTACTTAACAAGAAAATTGAAAACCATCTTTATGACTGTCTACTTTTTACGCTCCAAGAAATTGTGTTTTGTGACTAACTAAATACGGATATTAAACCCCATGGCAGTAGGCCTAATATTACTGAAAAATGTAATATGATATAATAATATGAAGCGTTTGATAAAATCTAAACAGTCAAACTCAAGAAATGTAAATATGATAATAAAATTAGGTAAGCCTTTTGCTTGAAAATCAAAATTTCAAAAAGTTATATTTGCAACTTCAAAAGAATAAGACTTCCATTTAGCACTTTGGCATATTGGTACAAGAGCAATACGGTTTTCATCGGTAGATCAAGCATAAGCTATAAACAACAGTGGAAAGTTTGAAAAGTGATAAATTATATTAATTGAAACTTGATTATAGATCTAGAATATTTCTAAGAAATAACCTTAAATTTTGGGCCTAAAATAGTTAGGAAATTTCTTTCCATGTAAACCAACATTGTCTTAAAATCCTGTACAATCCCTCCTTGATTTTAAATGTCATACACACACAGTAAATTATCTTTTCAGCTAATTATTGTCCTAAAAATAATTTACTGCCGCAATTGTCCTGCTGTAGAAGTGAAGCAATGAAGCTGAGAAAATAAGTGGATTTCATTTCACGTAGGATGTCGAGACAACTCATAAAATATTTAGACAACGGGACACTGTGGGTCTGTCGATTACAGCTGAATCGTATACCATAATACCATCTACAGGCTGCAGATCGTCTGTCATGATCAGACGACTTGGATGCATAAGAAAATACTCGCTCTTACTAATGATAGTAATATTAGGATTACCAAGCGTCCGGGTTTCCCCGGACACGTCCTCTTTTTATGCCCCTGTCCGGGTGGCTTTCCAAAAAAAGGCTTTTGTCCGGATTTTTCTCCGTCCCGGGCCGTCCGTCCGTCTCCGATCGATCGATACTTTCTTACTTACTTTTCTGTGCTTTATACTTTAATCTATTATGTATCGTGAAATAAACAGCTATATTTAGGCTAAATATATCTTTAACATTGAGCTAAATAATTTAGCTCAATGTTAACATTGGCCTTCAGAACGTCCGGTTCCGTTAGCCATTTTCAATTTTTAGTAAACATAACGCATTACGCATAGCAGACGGTAACGCGAGTTCGTTAATGATAATTGATATAAATCAATTTTTGAATTGAAGATTGAACTTAATAAAATTTTCTCAAATGCGGACAATTTTGACGATAATGACTCAGAATGAGATACTTTCACTACTGTCTGGTAAACTTTACTAATTTAGTTACTAACTTACTGTTTCTTTTCAATGAGTGTGGTGCACTGAACACTCAGTTAATACAAGTTTATAATT
>JAQIXG010000816.1:0-27197 GCA_034700105.1 Oconnorella tubifera
TAATTAATTAAATTATATTTTGAAATAACTCATATGCTACGAGATGTTCTCACTTTTTTTGGGCCACCCTGTATAATCCAGTATAATTAACGCTTTTATAAAGTTTTAATTTGATTTAATTTGATATTGTTACATTTTTTAGGCGGCTGTACCGGTATATGGGCTTTTACTCCATATCGCAAAGTTAATATAGAAACTTTAAGTCCTGATGCTAAGACTGAGATTTCATGTAAGGACGCCTGTTTAGCAAACAGTACGTGTGCCGCGATAGATTACAACATGGACACAAATCAGTGTTATCTTATTAGCAAGGGGCAGCCTATCACGCCTCCCAATCCTCCTGGTGATCTCTCATATAATCATTACGAAATAACTCGGCTGCCTACTTGTGGTACGTCTCGCACATGATTTAATATTTAAAAATAAAATTCCTTTATGCTGGTTTTATGCTGCCGCTTGGAGTCAGTTCTTTTATAGTGAAAATTTTAATTCCATAGATATTTTTGTGAAAACGTTTTGTAAGTGTGTTTATTCATTAATAATGTTGTTAATGACGTTTATGATAAGAAAAGAATATTTACTAATACTTCTGAGAGAATGATAATACACGTTCAGGATTGAGCATAAGAGTTTCAGAATCTGAACAAAGTTATTTGTAGGCTGTAGGCTATTTATGCTTAAAAATTAAAAAAATATAAGAATACACAAAAAATAAACAATGATGTTGTTAATTTACATACTGCTCGTTTATTTACATCTATTACTTTGGAATATTCACATTTTTTCTGATAATTAAATTTATGTAAAGCGTTACAAACATAATTGCAAACATTAAATAGTACCTTTTTATTATTAATTAAAAAGTGATCTAAATTCTAAATGAATAGTAAAATTTATCTAAATGATAAGAAGCAATCTAATTATTTTCTTACAATTTTTATAGCACCTGATCCGTCGTGTCCTGTCTGGCAGAATTTCACAAACACAAATTCTATCCACGGAGTCCTATACAAGGAATATACAACAATCGAAGCTTGTACGAAAGCTTGTTTTAATGACCTACAGCACTGCGTTGCGTCTGATATAAATGTAACGCTTTCGACGACAAAACCTTGTTATCAACACTTTAATGTGAGCGGTGTGCCGCCACAGCTTGATAACCTCTATTATACATACGGCATCAATCAATACAGGATCATCGCAAAGTGTCCTACATAGAGTAAAACGGTAAGTTTAGATTACAAATCGTTTCTGTTAATTAAAATTTGATAGTATACTTTTTAAATGTTTTATTTAATTTAAATCAATTTATGCGTTTAAAATAACTATCATATTATAACAATTATACATAAAATATGCAGATAATTTACGATATAAGGAAAACTTACAATTTCATAGTAAATAAAAAAACAGATTAATTAAGAATAGTTTACTTTGTATTTTATTATTTGTTATCAAAGAAAGCTTTAAAACTTAAAGTTTATTTATAATAATGTCTTTTTAATTCAAAATTAATTTCGAAACTTTTAGTACTAGTTAATTGGCTAATTTGGGTTTTTAGTTATTTTGTAATTCATATAAAAAATGACTGCTGTAAAGAAAAAATGAAATATTTATATATTTGTACACACTAATCATTATATCTATATACCATTCCATTATAATGTAATATCATTAGTAAATAAACAAAATACAGCTAAACAATTATCAACTAAGCTTATAGTATAAAATTTATTGATATTAATATTTATTGTTTTTTCAGATTGATAAAGAGCTGCTTAACTTGTCACAAGTGATTCAATACAAATCAGTTCAATTTTATTTTTATTGTATAACATGTCCTGTTTATGAAATATGAATATGAAATATCAGAATATTTTAAAAACAATTTATTACCCGGGGAACATATTACTATTCTCTAATTGATTTTGTGTAGTATCTAAGAAAACATATATTTAGAAATAAAATAGATATTTGAAATTTATGTATTATAGTTAGGGTTTGGATTAGATTATGCTAAATGCTAACCATAATCTTAACCGTCAATTTAAGGAATTAAATTGAGTACCAGTTAATTTATGTAAAAAGCAAATATACTGCGGTTACGAAGATTTCTAGATAAAAACTTTGTTAATTGTGATACAAATATAACAGATTGATTTAAATGAATATTTGTTACTTTTGTGAATTACTATTGTGAATAATATTCATTTAGTACCTAAAAACTTATATCAGATAATGTTATAATAAATGTATAAAACAATTATATCAAAATATCATTGATCAATATTGTTATATTAATATTGTTACATTCATTTTGCTAGAAAATTTTGTTCATGGATGCATATTTATTCTTGAAATTAGTATTTTGATCTAAATTCAGATAGGAACTTTACTGCATATGCGGGCCTATATTATGCTGAATACTTTTAATTCTAACGAGCATAATATACAGTAATGCGATCGATTTAACTTTTATTATGCAATTATACTATAGTTATTTTATAATTTGTATATTGAATATAATTTTTATCGTAATTATAATTTCTATTATTATATACATAAAATTAAAATGATTGTCAACAAGAGTTTATTGAGTTGGATTTTAATAGCGATCAGATAATGTTAAATAACTTTAAAAATGATCATCTGATTTTTTAAACAAGGAACTCAGATCCAGCACTGAAACAGATTGTAACCAAAATCTATATATTTAACTAAATTAATGATCTTGTCTCACACTGCCTCATAATATTTATTAATACAAACATGAAGTTTGTCGAAAACATTGAATCTGTTATAACTAAGCAATAAAGTTAACGATTTTCTTAACGACAAAACCACCAGTTATCGCGTTATTGTCGTGCGGTATTTTTTCGATTTTATTATTCACAAAGACCAAAAAGTTTCACAGACACTACCCTTGAACTAACCGCATAGAAGGCTAATAAAATTGATCAACAGTTGGCAGCTAGCAGTGACGTTTATTCTTATTTATGAAATTGTTTATTCAATTTTACGTAACGAATATCGTTGCAGGCATTCTTCGACAAACTTGAGTGCTTTAGTACAATGATCCCAGCCTTGTAGAAGCGCTACGTAACAGTAAAGTATCATTATATAAACCGGTTTTCCTTGACTGCTTTTTCTTAGATCCCTTCTCGTTTTCTCAAATAACTGAACATTCGTCCCTTCAAGCTCTTAATAAATTCTCTGGCAAATTAATCAAACTTGTAGCGTAGTAGCAAACGTTAGTAAATTACAAGAACGAAGATGAAAAGTATTTTATGATCTGTAAAATAAATGCTTGCATTTGCAAGTTCGTAACTGACACAGTCACATGGATTTAGATATTTGGTGAATTATATTATAATCTGTGGATTAGACTCGGGTACATGTTGCTACAAACGTAGCGACGTAAGCAAATCTACATGCAGGCAGGTCTGATAATTATTTTTTTGTGTACGGCTGTATTTTTATGAATATGCAATTAGACTATTTTGTTCTCATTTTATGCGCATATTTTTTCTCAGTGATATAATATTATTTTATAACATAAAATATGCGGTATATTTCAAATTCATAGACATTCTACCAGAACATGCACGTATGCCCTATTATCTTTAGCCTCAGAACATGCAGGTATGCCGTATTATCTTAAGCCTTTAGTCTTATTACCTAATAATTATCCACTTATTTTCTGTACATTTTAGCACTTTAGAAATAAGTTACAATCATTTAAGCCAACATTAGGAACTTTACTAAATTTTATTTAACCTAGAATTGAACCCAAAGCGTAATCGTAAATACTATCGGCTTTGGTTAAGAACTTTAAATTTAATAATTTTTCTACGCGTTTAAGGAGGCAATTAACAATAATAGATCTACGCTCATTATGTTTATAATTTTAAAACAAAGAGCTGTTAGTTGTTAGGCCGTACACAATTTTTTAAGCAATGTTTTTGAATTATTTATGCTTACTTACAGTTTTAAAAAATTAATGTCCTCTTGGAAAGAGAACATTTACATTTATAAATTATTTTATTAATTAAAAAACGTTTTGAGAACTTTAATTACTACAAGAGTTCCGCTTTGATCGTTTCTTTGCAGAACCCATGAAATGCTTAATTATAATTATTGGCTATTCTTGAAAGAAATCTAATTAATTTTGAATTATTCTGAAAGATAATTGAAGCTGTCCAAATTTTAATTTAAGTTATATTAGCTATAATCATAAAACTTACTGTATAATAAGCTTTTATTAACTTAACGCGTCAAATTATTATTATATACATCAAACTTAAACATGAAATGCTGTTTATTAATTTTGTAACAATAATCTAAAATAAAAACTAGCGAGCGTGAAGGATGTCACAGTGTATGTTTTATAAAGTGTAGGCCTATCCGATGTCGTAACACAAGGCCTAGGGTTAGGCTGACAAGTGAAATACATTATGATCACAACCACCTCGTATAATTTTCGTATAATTTGTAGACCAAGGTTATTTAACTTTTTAATACATAGTCGTGCAGTTATTTGTCAATTTTCATGCAGTTTGGGCGCGGTATCTCGTGAGGAGCAGGGTTTCGAAGAAACTAAATCAAAAGAAACATCGGCTGTCAGAATGTCTTTGAAATACAGGGTCTTTGCTGTATCTTGGCTGATGTTTTCGATATTCAGCAACGTTGCAACAGGTAGCCGTTATCCGTGAGCATTCCTTTTTTTATAATCTAGCTGATTAAATAATTGAGATAGTTTCACGTTATAGTGATTATTTATTAAACTCCTATTCGTCTGTCGATATTTTTAATGATATAAATTAGAAGTGACGGTCTATTTTTTTGTTACAAATTTCATTTAAAATATTAATTGTCAATTTTTGCTGTTTTCTTATTAATTTTATAACAAAATTGGTTAAGAATTGACTAAATTATTACATTTTTAGCTGTTAAAATAACCCAAAGATACTAAATAACATATAATGCTTTAGATACTTAGGTAACAATTGTATAATTTGAAATTATTTTTGTCATTAATTGTTATGTATTTTTTATATTTTGCAGGAGGCGTTCATTTCTTCTCATTTTTACAGCACAAGATTTACACAATCTTGTAAAATATATTCCCTTTTGCCCTCTTTCCCTTAAAAATTTGAGCAATAAGCGTTATATCGCTAGCTTTTATTGTCTATTTTAAACGGCAGAAAAGTTATAACAGTTAGTTATAATTTTTCTCAAATCTTTCATTTACAGCGCTTTTTTTCGCAAATGTTTTTCGATCAATAACTTAGTTATTTTTATAACTAAGTTAATTATATGTCATATATGTTTAAAATGTTTTATGTTATCTGTTATATGTTATTTGTTATTTTGACAACAATGTAATATTATATTCTTCACTAACTGTTTTAATATAAAAGCAGTAGTAATATCCTTTTTGACTTACCCTAAATATGTCATTTATAAGCAGAACTCAAAGCATTTTTACACAATTTTTCTAGGTTGCAACAATTGGCTACTTTACTCTGGAATGAACACCCTGGGACTTAGTCAACTCGGGACGAACAATCAATATAACGAGCAAAGTTGCAAAGATGCTTGCTCTGCCAACCCAACTTGTGTGTCTGTAGATTACAATTCTTTGGATAAAACTTGCTTTTTAGGATCAACTGCAAACTTGACCAGATTGAGTAATACTTTTGTCAATCACTGGGAACTAACCAGATGCAATAGTAATTTCAATTTTATACTTTAAATTTCATTAAATCATTGAAAATTCACTTACTGTATGACTAACTTACATCCTAGTTATGTTTTTATATCTCTCTTTTATTTATTCTTTGCTAAATTTTAAAGTGTTGTTATTGGATTTTTCAAAAATTGTCTTTGAAATTGCATTCCCTATGCATTTTGATGATTTATCATTAAATTATTAACAATGCGAAATTAGGTGATCTGTCAGTAAGTAACAGTTTTTATGCTGATGTGACTTTAAACTTATGACGAAACAGAAATGCAGTGAAATTTATTTAATCATACTGTACATTAGTTCTTGATTTAATGAACATAAATATTAAAATGATGAATTGGTATCGTATTACTGATTTAATTATTTTTTACTGTATTTTTGATGCGGTTTCTATTGGTTAAAGGATTTCTACACGATCAATTCAACAATATATTGCTTATATTGCCTTTGCCCGGTACACAGTGTACAATTAAGATCTAATTCAGATTCTGCTTTTTTTCAGATACAATACCACCTCAGAATACTGGAAACACGGCGCCACGTAAGCATTTCCTTATAAAATAATCTATCTTTTATATATTTCTTCTATTCTAAAGAGTTACTTCAATATTTTAATTTCTGTGTGATTTATTCCTTTTACATTTTTGGTCTTTTTACTTTTCTTAAATTTAGATTGAAAATTTTAATGTTTGTTATAAACGTCATATTTTCAAAAAGTAATATTTGCAAAAGTGTACATTTAATTGTTTTTATTAAATAGCTATGTTGACAGTGAACGGTATTTATAAAGCTCCTTATAGTAAAATATTATCTTAATCTTATTGAGAAAAATTTCTTTGACAACAATTATATCTTGATATCAGTTTAACAAACGTTATGAAGCTTTACAATAATTACGGTTAGCTTCTTAACAGTGTGTAATATAACCAAATATTTGGTTATTATTTTCAGTTTTAACAAATTAAGTCATTATTTTTGCAGCTTGCGTTGAAACGTGGACAGAGTACTATGAAGTAAATTCTCTCTACGGAGTCTACATACCTCAGATAAAAGATTTCTATCTATGCATGCGGGCATGCGTAGGCGTCCCCATTTGTGTTGGTGTTGACATAGATTTAACCAATTTACCCTCTATTGGCTGCTGGTTTCACTACAATGTAACCGATTATGCCAATGTTTACTCCGCATTGCAAGGAACTCAGTTTAGAATAACCAGGTGTCCAGAAGGTGAACATATTTAAAAAAATATTGGAACAGTTTTAGTATAACGTAGGTTTACTAGTGATAAAAGTAGTGTGTGAAAGTTTTAAACGTTTACTATCGAGAAGGTATAACACCAATAATAAAATTTTATTTTTGTTGTGAAAATCAAATTGATAATTTAGAATATTGGAATTCAAATGAGTGAAGAAACGTTTTTGATCATTGAAATCTAGTCCACTTTAAATCTTTCTTGTTCGCGAAATATTTTATAGACAAATAATAATATATATATTTAAGTTTCAAGTATTTATTTTAAATTTCATTATTAATTTTAAGTCAAGTCAATGAATATAATTTATGGAAAACCTATAAAATAATCTAGGTAATCTAACATGCTATATATAAAATAATCTAGGTAATTTAACATGCTATATATAAAATAATCTAGGTAATCTAACATGCTATATATAAAATAATCTAGGTAATCTAACATGCTATATATAAAATAATCTAGGTAATCTGACATGCTATATATAAAATATATTAAATGCTTCGTTCTTTCACTATTTTAGAAACTTATTTATGCGAACCTTTTTTCAATCAAATTCAAACCAACAAATTTTCAATGGGCGGTACCCTTCAGCCGTCAATCAACGCCCTCAATATGTGCAAGTACGCGTGTCAAGACCTAGGACCCACGTGTCGAGGGATCGATTTCTACGACGATAACAGTCAATGCTACACTCACACTATTTTAACTCTGGGGCAGAACCTTCAAACTAGAGTTGCTGCTAATCAATATCTTATGACATCTACTTGTGATACAAGTAAGATATTTTATAAATTATTTTCAAATAATGACACAAGGAATCCGGGAATGAATCTAAAAGTTTAAAAGCAGCTTATATGTATAACGTTAACTTTAAAAACTAGATTATATAATTCAGTTTGTTAAATTTTGTGAGAAATGCTGAGATTGTTCAATTTTGTATCGCCAAGTAACACTTGCAGTACTTAGCTACGTCTGTCTATATGGTAGATAATTAAAAATTACTTTAATGTTATTTCTTTCAAGTACTGTTTTCAAATAACTAAAATGTTACAAAATTAAGAATATAAGTTAGTGTTCCATAATTCACACATTTTACTTTTTTTCTCTTTCTTCAGCTTGCACGCCACGATGGTCTAAATTCGAAAACACAGCCGGTGTTGGAGCTACTCCGGTTAATGTCCCAACAGGAAATAACAACCTAACCGGATGTCTGGAAGTTTGTATTCGAAGTAGGAACTGTATCGGCCTCGAGTTCACTCAGGGGGCCGCCCTCCCCTGCGCCCTGTACCGACCCGGGCAGGAAAGCGGCATGATGCAGCAACAGACAAAAGCTTGGACGATACAGTATCAACTGACGGATAAATGCTACCAAAGTACGACAGTTTTTTTTTGTGTATAGTTATCGTAGTATTATAGCAGTATTATAAATTCATAAGCCAAAATCAATTAAACGTTTGAATTTCTCTAAGTTGCAGTTACAAAACTCTGCTATTGAAAATACTGGTAATTTATTCATTTTTTATTAAATTAACTTTCTTTCTTTCTAGCCTGTAAGTCAGTATTCACACTGAAAGACAACACTCGTTACGTCATAAGACAGCCCCAGATAGTAGCAGTGACGTCACTTAATGACTGCGCATTCGTGTGTCTCATTACGTCATCGTGTTCTATCTACCAGGTGACTAAGTCCGGACCTTTTGTCTGCACTCTTGGGCCAGATTTTATTCCTTACACGGATATACAGGACACTAACATAGCTTCTTATATCTTGGGTGTCACAGGCTGCACTAATGGTAAATATGCAATAATATATCTCTAATATTAGTTTTAATAAATCAATAATAATAAATAAATCTGTTATTTATTGATCATATTTAATAAATCTAATATGAATTTTGATTTAGATTTATCGTATTAAATCGATATCATAGGTTTATTATTTCTAGATTTTCATATTAATAGATTTGTTAATATAAAAATCTGTAATAATACATTTTTACTCTCTTAGCCAAGATTTCAAAGGAGAGGGGAGGGGAGTTTTTCTTTCAAAATTGTTATGCATTTTTTAACAACTTTTTTCATCTTATTTTTGTCTCTATAAACTATTTAATCATAGATATTTTGCGGCTGTAGGATACTATTGTTAAAGTTAGTAACTCTAATTGCTGGTTAGTTAGTAGGCGTAGAATTATAGAATAAAGCATTCTGTTTCTGCAAGTTACTCTTATCAGTACTGTCTTGCATTCAACATTACTTATCATTCAAACTAAAAAATATATATTTAATTTAACTTATTGATTCACTAATCTTACTTTATCAAATCAAAATATAATTCCTGTGTAAGTTTTCTATATTTTATTGTATGTTTCAGTTCCCCCACTTCCGCTCCTAACCCCTGCACCACCTGCAAGTGTCAGTGTCACCACCACTGCGGCTGTCACCAGTGGCACCACTTTTATTAATAGTGGTAGTGCTAATATCACTGGTAATAATAGTGGTAACTTATTATAATGCACTGTAAAATGTGGTTAATATAATATTTTTTGATACTGTATTATTTTATATTGATTTAAATGACATAGTAATATTTAGCGGACTGCTATTTTAAATCAAGCTGTCATTAAATTGTGTACTCGCTTGATTTTGCAGTATAAACATTGTCTCTAACATTATGTTGTAGCGATTGAATTCATTAATTTGATAATTAAGCAAAAATAAGTTTTTGTTTTTATAACATTTTTGTGCTTAACATTACAGCAACAATATACAAATAGCAAAATGAGACTTTTAAAATGAGATGGTCCCTTAACTATATTATGAATAATCATGAATAACTATTTATCATCGATACAATAAACTTCTTTAAATGTTTTTATTTATCATTTATCACATCTTAAGCATTACATTTCATACTTTTTTATTGCATACAATAATTTCCATTTCAGCTTCTTCTTGTGTGGCTGTTTGGACTCTATATGCTGGTAGTAATACACTGGGTTTACTTCAACAAGGAGTAGCGAATCAGTATAACGAAGACACTTGTAAAAATGCTTGTTTTGCAAATATTAGCTGCGTTGCTGTTGATTACAATAGCTTAGATAAAACTTGCTTTCATGGTTCTACAGCTAATCTCACAAGAATATCAAATGGACCTGTTAATCATTGGGAACTGACGAGAAACTGCCAAAGTATATATATATATATTTTATCTTAATTTAATGTTTAAGTAGTTAGGGGAAACATGCAAACACCATTTATTTAAAAAAAAACATAGAATAATATCAGTTTATTAAATAGTGTATGTTAAGTACAACAATATGTATTTAAATATTAACACAACATTATATTAATAATTAAAGTATACATTTTTGTACGTTGTATGTATTATATATTTATATCATTTATTCAATGTAGTTTCATATACGAAACTTTTTCAAATTTATCATACAATTTATAAGCTTGATTCAATATCTTTGCATTTGTGTCTATAAATTAATTATTTAGCTATATGCATATTATGTGTAGCATTTACCAAATATAGTTGCTGATTCTATATTTTAAATACTTTTTAACGGTTAATATGATAATAATATAATATTGCTGTTTCTTGTAGCGGCATGTCGTCCTGACTGGATATTATCAGCCGGAATGAACACACCAGGATTATCCCAAGTAGGAGTTGCGAATCAATACACAGAGGATTCATGTAAAGCATACTGCGAAAGCGTTCCGACGTGTAAGAACATAGACTACAATAATCAAGACAAAACTTGCTTTAGCGGATCAACAGCAAATATATCAAAGATGACGAATGCAGCCGTGAATCATTGGGACATAGTGAGGAAAACAAACTGCTAAGGTAAAGCTTTGAAAAGTTGAAAGCAAGTAAAATTTAATAATTCCTTTATTTTTTAAATTTCTGTTGGTATCCTGGTAATATTAAATGCAAGAAGATCAAGAAATTTTTTCAAGTTCATATAATTCTAGTGCAAGGTGTTTCAATTCTTCAGCACATAATATAATGCGATTTATACATTCGATTTAAAAAAGAACTAAAGACATTCTAACTTAACTTGCATCGAATGTATTCACTCGTTCATGAATTTGTTACATTATTTTCAGGTTTGAATCAGAAGCACTTAAAAAATTCAAGACTACTATAATAGCAACCTTTATAGGTTTCATGTTACTGTTCTTTCAACTAATATCAACGACAGAGGCTCCCAAAAATTACGTTAAAACCTTTTCAATAGTGGAAGCATGCACAAAAAATATATCTTTCTCTATTGTGATGCCGATGTTTCAGATATAGTTTTAAGAAAATTACATATGCAACATGTGATATAATTACTAAACTGTTATTGCGTTAAATTTTATAAATTTTGATTTATTAAATACAATTCCTTAAATTTATATCATACGTAAAATATAACACTTTCATCATCGTTGCTAATTAATTCATCTAATTTACTCAAATTGTTGACGACCCTAAGCTTGAATTGACGCTTCATCGATGACACTAGGCTAATTTAACCGTATTTATTTTTTGTAAGCGGTAAATTTATTATTTTATTTTGTACTAGTATTATAATTGTGCTTTGTTTATTGATGAGGATTGGAAATCAATTTGATGTTTAAATTATTTAATTTGTGCACAGATTATACGTTATAGTAATAAAGTTGGCTACGTTATTAATCAATCAGAATTTGGAGATTTCATTTTGTCTCTCTGTTAATCAAATGTTTAAGTCGTTAAAAAAATATATATATTTATCAACTTTTTTTTACATGGATATAGATGACTAGGAATACTAGCCTTGTAATGTTTATTACATCTTGGAAAACTTTCAGAAAGTGTAGCCCATAAACTTTCTAAATAATATGAGACTATTTATTTATATATTCTAGATATTTGTATCATTTAACTATATCTGCTGTATTATTAACAATTTTAATGAGCAATATTTAAACAAGAATAAATGCTATCATTTTATTAATAAAATGTGTTTTCAATTGTAATTACTTGATTTTTTTACTTTTTTTATTAACGTAGGCCAAGAAATACAGTTATTTAATTAAATTTAAGAAAATGAATAACCAGTAGAAATGTATCACTATTGAGATTTTATTTATTATAGAAAGAGCTAACTACCATCATTTAATTAACCAAATTTCATTTTTCTTTATCTAGGTGACAATATAATAAAAAAATATAATATAAGCAATTTAATAATGTATGTATATTAATTATGTGTATTAATAACTAAATCAAAGTTTCAATCACATATGGCCACGACAGTCCAACGGTCAAGTTGGTGACTGTAGTATGTGGTCAGAGGTGCACGAATTCAAGTTCGATCTCTACAGAATTGTTTAACTTTATATATAACAATAATAAACCAGATACATTATACAAGAACTATATTATTACAATAGTTTTTACTCTAATCCCCAGGCGCTTAGAAGTTTGTAATGCCGAAAAACATCTTTTACTAGGCGTTGCCATCTAATCGTCAAAATTATAATTACAATTTAGTCTCGAGTTATATTAAAGTAGGTTTCGCTTTTACAATTTTGTCAAAAAGTTGAGTTTTTGCTGTTTGAAAAATTACCTAACTAGTTTACTTACCTAATTAGTTTAGTTGACTTTTCTTTAGTTGATCGCAAGTGCTTTGAAATACACACCCAGAACGTTTGACAACTGATATCACTTCAAGGTTAATAGTTTCGATGACAAAAAAAGATTTGAAGAGAAAAGTTGTGATAAAAAATATAGTAAGTTAAAAATAGTCTAAAAGGTCAATAACCCACTTGCTTAATCGTGTAAATTATTAGATGTTCGCAATTGTCTTAAAACTTAAATTTTTCAGCCAAATAAAAGTTCATTTTCGCAGTCGATAAATTAATTTTATGATGCAACGATTCGTTGTATCATATTTTTATGGTTTGATAGTAGTGATTAAGAGTATGATCATAATATAATATCGAAGAACAATAACATTACATTTTGTAATATAAATTATAAAGTACAGTACAAATAGTACATTTTATTACATCATATAATAGTCAAGCTACTATGTAACTACCATTTAAATATGAACATTTATTAATCACAAGATCTACTTTGAAATTAAATGTGAATGCAATTTATTATCCATTACTACTAATCTAAAATTACTGCTAAATACTTCTTTTCTTGGGGAAGTACTATAAACAATTTATCACGATTTTAATCGTCTTGTAACTAGCAAAAACTTTGACTTGCTAATTACTAATTAATCATTCGAAGCTCTGAATCATTATGCGCCCGAGGTATGCAGTTTTGTTGGGGTTAACGCGTTAAAAATTAAAAAAAACTAAGGCAGTCATCCATAACATTCAGGATCGAAGCAAACTGTAACGTGAATAACTCGCATCCATGGAGGCTCCTAATTGGTAATTCTCCCCCCTTTATTAAAATATAATTTCCTGAGGCCATAACGTAATTAAAATGAAGGATTAAAAACATCATTATTTGTGGGTGAAATAGGTTTCAAGTTAATATGTTATCCGAAGAGTTACTTCAACAAAAATATTTTCATGTGCCCGAGATTTAATTTTCTGAAAGACCTTCGAGGCTGCACGACAATGCTTTACTTTTTGTAATTGTTTCAAAATTGAAATTTGACAGTAGGCTACAATGCACTCCGACAAAATATTTGCAAGAAAATTATAAAGTTAGATAGCGTTTTGTTCGTATTTGATGTAATTTTTCATAATGCAATAATCTGACAGATAGGATATTATTCTAGATAATATGTTAGATTCAGTCTAGAACACACACAATTAATAACTAAGCACATTTAATTTGCGATTTTACTCAACATTAAATATTTAATTTGAGAACAAAATGGAAGCTACTTAGATGCAATGAGCATTCCAAATAGGCTTAATTTCCGAAGAATTTTTTTCTAATGCTTATAAAGAATCAAGCTTTTACTCGATTTATGCTCATTCCGCTTGCAACAGTGTCATTTAAGTTATAATTGAACTAATTATTTTTTCTTGCGGATGTGACATAAGCAACAAACAAACAAAATTTAAATAGGCCTTATCATAAGCAGCCATTTATTTGATCTTTATTTGATAGAATTTTTTAGCATGGAAAAGATTCTAGCTACAATCATTTTACATCTCCTTCATCTAACAGTCATAGTTCTAATCTGCTCTCCACAATTTAGCTTCCAACAAGGTGCGTTTTTAAATGTTTTGTAGTAAAATATTTTTCACTAATAGGATTGAGCTAGACATTTATTAATTACGTTTTAGAATAGGCCTAATGGATGATTATTTCTTAAGGATTTTCTGACAGTTCTAAAATGTCATTGTTTAATTTAGTATAGGCTACTATAAAATATCATTGTCTAATTTAGTATCGGCTATTATTGTATTTTATATTCTGATTATAAAAATACTCAAATGTTCTTGTGGTCAAAGTTCATGACCTGGATCTTCTTTGTCTAGTTACATAAGATGCTTATTTAAATGAAATAACTTAAAATTATACAATTGTATCTTTGATTTCAGTAAGTGGACATTTTTATGTCAATGTGAAGCATCATGCTAAGTATCAAACGACGAAATTAAATGGGTTTTAGAACATGATTAATTAATATAAGTCACCCTAAACTTCATGGCAATCAATAATACACCATAGATTGCTAACATCATAATTATTTCAAATTTATTTTCTAAAAATAATAATTTGAAATTAACTCTATATTTACATTTCTAGAAATCTTTTCATTAAACAAAATTCATATTTTTCTTTAATTTTTAGGATGCATCCAGTGGATACAGTCTAGCGGGATGCAAGCACAAAATTTATCACCACAAGGTCACACCACAGAAGAGGAATGCAAGAACAATTGCTTAAATACACCAAGTTGTATATGTATTGATTTTCAACTTATCGATCATCAATGCTATTTTGGAGAAACTGGAAATTTGCCATTGATATCCGCCACTAATGTAAATCACTGGGAATTAAACAGAAACTGTCCTCCACTAAGGCCAACACCAGGTAGGACGCAATACTTTACTGCAAATTATTGTTAATAATGTGATCAATAAATCAAGAGATAGAGTTTTATTTTTTCCTTGTAAGAACTCGTTCCTTCATATGTGTGAAATCAATAAATTGAATAAGGAAAAAATGTTCATAAAATATTTAATCGTTTGATTACTAATTTATCATATTTCATATTTTTCAGTAATCGTTTGATTACAAATTTATCATAATTCAATCATTACATGATTGCTAATTGCTAATTGAAATTAAGATATACAGTGTAATTGCGCAGTAGCATTGAATACGCTACAATTTGCTTCGAATCCTAAATAGTAGTCCTCTGGCATTGACCCAGATATAAATTTTCCAGACTTATATAGTAAATAGACAATTAACTAGTACTTACTATTCAAAAATATATTCACTTTTTATATAATTTATAAGCAAGTATGATGACAAGCGATCAATCATTTTCTAAGGCAAGTCGAGGTAAATACTTGTCTTACTTGTCTTATATAGCCTAGTATTATAGAAACTCATAATTGTCATTTCGAGTAGCCTAACACGTTTGATAATAATTAAAAAATGCATTTAATATTTTAAAATTTAAAAAATAACTAAAAATCAATACATTTAAACAGCCCAAGCTGCTTGTTCAGTATGGATTCTCTTAAAAGACTATCACGCGAAAAACTTGATGCTTCAAAAGTCATCGAATGAATATTCAGAAGATTCATGTAAAGCGGGCTGCGTACAATTGTCGACTTGTACTGTTATCGATTTTGATGGTCTGAAAAAAGAATGCTATTTTGGATTCGAAGCAAATCCATCCATTGCGCAAAGCATTGGCATAAATCACTGGAAACTTATTAAAATTTGTCCTAGTATGTGTAAATTTTCTACATAAAAAATTATATAGACAATTGTAGTTTATATCTAACGAATATTCACGAAGCATTTAAAAGGAAAAATGCAAAGCATCTTGACCCTTCGACATTTTTTTAATTAACACACATTTTCCGTAATGTGCTTATCACTAATTTACTTTACGTTTTTATGCATATTTTTGAACGAAATATGTCTTATTTTTTAATCGTCATATTATAATGACAATGCTCAGTATTGAAATTTTAGAGTAACTGGATTTTCTGAAAATTTTAGGTACCGCAACTCCACCTCCCCCTGTCATTGATGAGTTAAATCAAGGTAAGAGTTAAAAATATAACAAATCAATGTATACAAATCTGTGAATCATTAAATTGAAAGAAATATTATAAACTATACAAATTATAATGCTAGGAGAGAAAGAAATGTTATCAAATCAAGGGCGATAGGTTGCCACTAATATAAACATCGTGTATAAAACAAGTTACTTATATTTGATTACTATTTCAGAAGGTGACTGCAAGAAATCTTGGAGCTTCTACCCCAATATTCACTCCGTAAACGCGATCAATATTCCGCAGATATCAAACTTCTTGAATTGTATCACAGCCTGCGAGTTGCTATCAGCCTGCAAGGGAGTTGATATTGATACGACCCCGGACAGTAATAATATCAATTGTTGGTTTCATTACGATGAAAGTGAGTTCCAGGATTATCAAATTAAAAGAAATAGCATGCAAGGACGTCTCAAGCGATGTCCTACAGAAGGTCTTTTTGACAATAAATTTTATATTAAGTTAATATGCTGCTAAATAAATAATCATATAATCAAATAAATTATGTTAAAAGAAATTATGTTCTTTCTTAATCAAATTCTGTAATTTAAAGGAAATTATATCTTTATATAATTATATATTTTTATTGATATAAAAATAATATTTTTATTGAAAAAAAATAATATTAATATTTTTATTGACATATATATTTGCAAGTTGTTGTAGACTGTCAAGAATTTTATTAACGTCAATTGTAATAAGTTAAGAGTGAGCTTAACCTGAGCATGCTATTATGTCTTTAGAAGTGTCAGTATACTCTCTAACTAATAAAAAACTTTACTAGCCTATAAAATAAGCAAAAAATTTGAAACATTCTGAAGATTTGAACTCAAATTCAGGACTCTACTATTTGATTGCAAAATCGATCGATAGCTACTCTTTCATTTTCATTATTGCCTCGAACTTCAAGCAAATGATTTTTGTGGTTAGCTCTCTTAGATATTTCATCGTATATTTATTATTATATAACTGCAATATAAACATTAAAATATTATCCTTAACGACGATTATCTTTAAACTATTAAAATATATTTAAATCAAATACTTTGTATTCTTAGACGTGCATCTATGCAAAGCCTCTTTCGATCAAACCCAGAGAGATATGACTTCACCAAATGGACTGCATCTCGACTCTTTCACCAGCAGTGATAGCATCGAGACATGCAAGCAAGGCTGTCAGGACATGGGCCCCATCTGCAGAGGAATTGACTTTCTTCCTACACCAGATTGCTTTCTACACACTCAGTCAACTTTGGGACAAAATTTGCAAACTACTGTTGGAGCTACTCAGTACACAATGACTTCAGCTTGTCAATCAAGTAAAGCTAATACAGTATTTGTTAATTTAAACATTTTATTCAAAGAAATATTGTTCATATGATATAGTCATATATTATATGAATAATATTGCAAGAGAAGTTATTTAGAGATGAAAGAATCTATAAAGTTACTAGATATGTAAGGAACCAAGTATCTTTCATAAGACTTTGCATGGAATCGTGATTGGAACAGGGACGTTTTTTATTTACTGTAATTCATATATAATTGTCAATTTTTTGTTTGTTTTTCAGTTTGTAAAACGACTTGGAGTAGATTTAAGAATACTATTGGCAGTGGTGCTCAACCCGTTCTTCTCGCTACCGGAAACAATAACGTCACAGGCTGCCTGGAATACTGTCTACGTAACAAGGATTGCATCGGAGTGGAATTTAAAAATGGATCGATCTCATCCTGCAACTTTTATCATTCAGATCAGCAGGCAGGCATGGAACAGTATCAGACCCGAGCGTGGACTGTACAGTATCGACTGAAAGAAAGATGTGCAAAAAGTAGTGACAGTTACTGACGAGTAATTAACTTGTTAGAGAAAATATTAAATATTACTGCATAAATAACAATAATTCAACAAATACTTAATTATGAAATGAGTATATTTTAATAAATAATACATTAAATATTATATTCCCTCGTGAGCGTTACATACTCATATCAGAATTCTGATATTCATTAATATCAGAATTATATAGCTTACTTTATGTTTAATAATAGCTTATACTGCTTTTTTTTATAAAATGTAGCGTAGTGACTTCGGTTTAATATTATGCACAGATTTAATTAATGTATGCACCATTAAATGCATTTTTTTAAAAGTAGAACATTGAAATTCTATAAATCAAAACTTAAATTCTTAATTAAATATTCTTAATGTTCAATTTTGTTGTTAAGTTTTATGCATGTAGAATATTCTTTACTTATTTAAAGTTGCTAGTTACTAACATGATATCACCTTATAATAATTTTATCAAAACTAGGCTGCCCAACAACCTACACACTCTATCAGCATCAGAAGTTTTTCATTTATCAAGACCGCATTGAAACATCAGCCACAACTCTGGATCAGTGTGCTTCCATCTGTCGACTGAGCGCCACTTGTGCTATTTATCAACTCTCTCTAACAGGACAGTTTATCTGTACACTTGGATCTGATTATATCAGATTTACGAATGTCACCGATGTAAACTTTGACTCTTATGTCCTCGAGCCATGGCCGACATGCAATGACAGTTAGTGTAGAAATGTTTGGTTTAAAATCTTAATACAATGCAATATTGTGCATTCATTTTATTATTATATATGCAAAATTTAAATTTAATTATTGCTTAATATTCATATTTGAATATGTTCTTATTTTCCCATTGTATTTGTGTTTTATTGCAACACTGCAGACTCTTGTAATCGGTAATAATTAGTTAAGTTTAGAACTCGAATATTATTATAAGTACAATATATTTAATCGTTACAGGTTTTCTGTAATATTTACATTACTTAAACGAATCTAATATAGTTATGAAATGCTTATATAGGATATTTGTATTCACGTACTGTCATATAATATTTGAAAATGTAATATTATGTATAAAACTCTCAAATATTGCTTAATACTTACTCTTTCTGTGAATAAACAATTTGAAATGAACTTAAAAATTTTGCAAAAAATGTTGTAGATCCATACAAATACTTAGTGAATTTTTATATTTTATTTACTATTGGACTACTTTAGAGTCTCTTAGTGAATAAAATCTGATTCAAATCTATTAATGTTTCTAACATATTGAATTCAGGTATCTGTCAAGCAACATGGAGTTTAAATCCAGGAATGAATGTGAGAGGTTTGACTCAGCATGGCTCTGCGGGTCAATTTACCGAGGAATCTTGCAAATATGAGTGTGTTCGGGATAGTGGATGCTTTTCTGTGGATTATAATACACAGGACAAAACCTGTTGGCTAGGATACACCAAAGATCCGATCATTACATCCACTTCTAGCATTAATCATTGGTCCATTTTTTCTAGAGATTGCAATGGTATTTTTATATCAGAGATAATTCGCAAATAATTTATACATGAACAGACCGTGAACTAAATTTATTTAATAAATACTTTTATTGATAAATTTCATGTTTATAATATAAACATTTAGCTGAAGGTTGAATCTTGACTTTTTTTAGAAGATAGCTTAAGTTTTAATCATATTGATACTTTGATTAGTTATTTCAAACTTATCTGAATAATAAATGTAAGTAAATCGTGAATTACCTCTTATAAACAAACTTAAAAGCAAACTAAGTTTATGTTATTTTGTTTTCTAATACAGCAGATGCATGTAATATGTGGCAGCCTATGATGGGCATGCAGGCGTTTGGTTTAAAAGAACAGGCTGGGATAAACACAGAAGAAAATTGCAAGTCTTCTTGTGTTACAAATCAGAGTTGTAAAAATATAGATTTTAATATAGTTAGCAATCAATGCTATTTTGGTGAAACGGATAATCCACAAACAGTTACAAATAAAGATATCAATCATTGGGATTTAAAAAGAAACTGTAGTGGAACGGGTATGTAGACTTATAGGTTTTTGCGCAAGTGTAATTTAATGCTAGATTACAGACCTTGCGCAGTTACATACTTTTTTGCAATTTAAAACTTTACTTTTCGATTATTATGTTGTATTTACATAGGTATATTATTTTCACTTAATTATGATGTTCAATTTTTTATTTTTTTAAAACATTTCCATGTGTGTAACTAAGCATAATCTAGCTTCACACATTAAGTTGATTTTTTACAAAATATGCATTAAAGATTAACCTCTCAAATAATTTAACTAAATATGCTGTTTTCTAAATAAGCCTCACTAGTTAATTATTAACTGCTTTGTTTATAATATAGACAGTAACATATTATTACCATTAGAATTACAGTTAAAATACACTATTATTTATAAAACAGTATATGAGTGTAATTGTTATCCTATATTGTTTTGTTAAACGTATACAGTAGATGTTTGCAATACATGGCAACCTCTTATGGGCACGCAGGCGTTTGGTTTAAAAGAACAAACAGGAATAAACACAGAAGAAAGTTGCAAGTTTTCCTGTGTTACCAATCTAAGTTGTAAAAACATAGATTTTAATACAGTTAGCAATCAATGTTATTTTGGTGAAACAGATAATCCACAAGTGTCTGGTAATAAAGATGTCAATCATTGGGATTTGAAAAGAAACTGTAATGGAACGGGTAATAGTAATAATAGAATAAATCTGTTAATTGATTTATGCTCAACCTTGTGATATTTTAATTTTTTAGTTTTATTTTAATATTTGAATTAAATATATATCCAGAGTTTATTTCAAGCATTTCTGAAAACAGGACAAGAAACATTTACGAAAGTTTATGTCAGTAATAGTGATTTTTGTTTGTTTAAAACTGCACACCCATAAATCACTGTAATTTTCATAAATTAATGTCTGATATAGATCTGATTTTTTTGGATCAATTGATGTTTCTTTTGAGCTAAGATCAGTTTATTACTTAGCAACTCTGATATTCTATCTGCGAAATTAGAATTGCAATCAAAAAAGAGCATGACTAAATTTTAAAGTTAAGTTTGCTTTTGTATAAAAAAAGTAACCAAATTAGGGAACATTTTGCATTCAATGCTTATTTAACAATGAGTATACCATATAATAGCGCTACTTTTTGTTCAACTATTATTACATTAAAATTTAGGCTATATCAATTTGCTTTAATTTAACTGATAAAGTTCACCAGCTGTTGTTATAATGCCATTGAAGGATATATTTATTGTTGAAAAGCTAAAAGTCAACTGCATGAAATTCATCGAACCTTAACTAAAACTAAAGACTATTGGAACAAGCTATAAATGATATTTTTGTTGTTTTTTGCTTAAGATTTATGCAATACGTGGCAGCCTATGATGGGCATGCAGGCGTTTGGTTTAAATGAACAAACCGGTATAAGCACAGAAGAAAGTTGCAAGTCTACATGTGTTACTAATCCGAGTTGTAAAAACATAGATTTTAATACAGTTAGCAATCAATGTTATTTTGGTGAAACGGATAATCCTCAAACGTCTACAAATAAAGATGTCAATCATTGGAATTTAAAAAGAAATTGTAGTGGAACAGGTAGTTATTTTCATCCAATAGTTCTTATGCGTAAAAGTTAATATATTTTAAGTTAACTTTCGACATCAAATTTTAATTTATTTCCTGTTATGACGATAATTAATTGTGTACATAAGTGTATTTTCCTAAATATATTTTGAAACAAATTATTAATAATTGTTTTACTCAATTTGATTACATTTATTAGAATAATACCAGGAAGCCCAAAGATCTCTACATTACTGGTAATTAAATTTTGTGAAAGTTGTACTGTTTCAAACAAAGTAATTTGTGGATATTTAACATTAAAATTGTTATCTTTTTATTTAAAAAAACATTATAAAATATCTGTTGACATTTTCAGTGTGTAATTTTATTAATAAATCAGTTTCTATTTATCATTACAAAAGACTTTTTCTAAATTCCTTTGATATGTTAAAAAAATTGTGTGCTAATTTTTGTGTAGATCCATGCATACACTGGATGCCTTTTCTTCGCCAGCAATCACCATGTCTGGATCCCCAGGATTCGAATCTCAACACTGAACAGAAATGCAAGGACGCATGCGCTGCTAAAACAAACTGCAGAAGTATTAACTTTAATTTTTCTAACAATACCTGCTGGCACGGAACGACCACTAGGCCCACAAAACTGGCTAATAATGATGTCAATCACTGGGACATCGGAAGAAATTGTGGTATGAGAATCTACATTAATAATTTATATGTATCCATTAATAAAACAGGATCTTGATAAATTACTATTAGCATAAGGATTAGTGTATTTTGGTTTACGTATATTAGATAATACTGTGAATGAAAACGCGGTTTTAAAATATTGATATAACATAGCAGTGAAATAAAAAACAAAATATTAAGACACAAACAAACGAAATATTATGATATAACAAATTATATTTTATAACGAAATATGATGTATAATATAGTAATGGATGTATAATATTATAATGAATGCACGCTAAAATAATAATAACTGAAATGTCATACCACAGAAACAAATTGGTCAGATAATGCTACTAATTTTTAAAAAGCCTGCATTAAAATTGCTACATCATAATAATTAAATTTCAGATCCTTGTATTCTTAATTGGAACGTTATTCGTGGCCAAAGTGTGAATGGGTTGTCACCACTGCAATGCAATGGCCCGTGCACTGAAGAAAGTTGCACATCTGCATGTTTCAGTAACCCAGATTGCTACCAAGTCGATTTCAACACAAGAGATAATACTTGTTGGTTCGGAAAAGCAGAAAATTTGCCTATAAATGTGAATGCTGAAGTTAATCACTGGGATTTAACTCGTAATTGTTATGGATCAAATATAACTGGTAGGATTGTTATTGATGTGATAATTTAGCAGAAGTTGCTTAAATGTCAATGTCACTTATTTTTTCATTAAATAGCAAATTAAATATTTAGCCGAAGCTGTTTGCAATTGTTATAATTATATTTTTCAAAGATTTTCTTCATTAGATCAACATCAAGAATGTATAATCATTAATCATAATTCTTATAAAAATTATTATAATTTGAATACACGTTTGTATTCAAATTATAATGTAAAAGTTTAGCAATTTATTTTGGATGTGCGTGTTTTAATGATTTTGCAACAAGAATTGAATCATAAAATTTTTAATTTATATATTATACTGGAACTAATTTGTATTTAATATATGCGCACAATATATATAACAATAAATGATTACTGCACTACAATACAGCTTATAAACAGAACAATTTATTCTATTACGTTTTGTTATAGATATAAACGATTAGATTAACATCAAGTTATTTGGCATTGATAGTAAATTAATTCTCGAGTTGCATTTTGTGAATGTATGTAATTTTTTGTTTGATGCAGATAATTGCACTAACAATTGGGCATCATGGATTAATTGGCAAAGTTTGGGGTTGCTGTTACTGCCAAATATAAACGATGAGGCTGCGTGCAAAGAGGCTTGTATTGCTATGGACAATTGTTACAGTGTTGACTTTCACACAGTAGAAAAACAGTGCTTTTATGAACAGGTTCAAAACCTATCAAAACAACAAATGCAGGGTGTTAATCATTGGGATTTGACAAAAATCTGCTCTGATAAAGGTGGAGTAAATCTTTGGATACTTTGTATAATTATGATTATTTTTCTTGCTAAATTAAATTAGATTACTTATTTAAAATATTTAAGCTTTATGTTGTTTTTTAATTAAAATAACTTTTTTGTAAACTCTAACCCTAACTTTTACCATAATCCTAACAATCTTGACATTTGAGAGGTTATCTGAGTTACATTATATTGATTTCAAATGAAATTTGCACAATAACAGAAAATTAATTGTGAGATGCTTTCCAAACAATTTATATAATTTTTTGTAACCTCAACTTGGACATTTAGAATAAAATAAAATTTAAAAATTCTTGTGCATATTTTAAAGCTTTCATCCCAGATAGAAAGCAATAATTTCTATATCAAAATACAGCAATCATATTTATTGATGAACTATATTTTTATATCTATGCATGATTTAATTCAACTCATTCAGGTCAATTGTGTACTGCAGACAACTACTGGACTTCATGGGGAAACATGAACAGTATGGATATGGCTCTTATTGAAAATGGCAAACAGTATTCAGAGTCAGAGTGCAAAGACACATGCGTTATGTCTCCGAGTTGTGCAAGTATTGATTACAATAAGTCTTCACAAACTTGCTGGCATGGATTCGAAATGTACCCAAAGAAGCTACCAAGACCTGATGTTAACCATTGGGATCTAACACGAGACTGCCTAAATATCAGTACTATACTTCTTTGTTTATATTTTCATAAAGCTATAAATAAATCATGCAAATATAAAAATTGTAGCTTTTCTAGTTGGTTTTTTTCTGTTTGATACTTTGAATTTATTTAATGTTGTCTTCATGACAAGATAAACTCAGTATTATTTTTTATTGAGTTTTTGTCATGTGCGTGTTGTCATTAAGTGTAAAAATGAAAATTAGAAGCAATATATTGTAGCAATTTATTTTGATTTAACAGTATATATAATTTCGAGTTAACTTACAAATTAATAGTATATTTTACTCTATAGTTAATATACTGTCAACAACTCTGAAATAATTGTTTTCCTTAATATTAAGCAACTTAATGTAAAAACAATGATTTATGGTTGACATTATTTTCCAAACGACAGATGAATGTCGTCCGTTCAGATGGTCTCCAACAATTAAATTTCGCGCTAATGGGCTGAACAGACAGCCTCCTAATCCCATATATTCTGATGGACACTATTCAGATGACGAATGTATGGCAGCTTGTAAAACTGACATCACTTGTAATTGCGTGGATCTCAACACTAAAGACGGATCTTGTTGGTTTGGAACGGAAATAAATCCGGTTCTTGTTGCTGATGATAATGTGCATCATTATGATCTGCAGAGAAATCCACAATGCACGGGTATTTGTTATTTAATTAGAAATTTGTTTCGCGGATTTATTCTATGCTTGTTATATATAAATATGGACAGTTATTTATATATAATATGCATTAGGCACATCAGTAAATCAATATGCGTGTTTAGGTTTGCTTTGCGTTGTATTTACAATTTAGGTTTGTTGGTGTATAGTTTGCACAATTGATACTTTGGTATGATTTACATTGTTGTATATTTTGTTTCTTGTAATCTTCATGTTTACTGCTTTATGAAAAAAAATTAAAAGTGTTTTAATCGTTAGGTTTTAATATTTCGAATATTATCTGTGTTAAAATATAAATATTTTGGGTAATGATAGTAGATAAGATACTTTACAAGATTTAATGTGTACCCGAAAAATAAAAATAGGTAGTTATATTTAATGTATAAAAATAATATATCCTTGTTTTTTGTAGGTTCTGTAACACCTGGACTGGGTATGAAAGTAAATTATGAGCAATTTAATTTTTGATCTTAGTAAATAAATATTTCATGATTTATGTTTGGCTTAATTTGGTGTAACAGTATCATTTAAACACTGTTTATTTCAAAGTTTTGAGTACATCGTGTTTAAAAAGTCATGAAATTGATCTACTACTAAGTAGGATAGTTCTCAAAAAAAAGTGTAGTGTGGATTTTAAAAATATTTTCAAAAATGTGAATTAATTCGTATGTCTTTGCTCTGAATTAGAATTATTTAGTGTTAAGAATCAAGACTTTATTTTTACATATATACTTTAAATCGTGTCACTAAAAATCATTTTTGTGTTGATGTGATGTTAAGCAACAAATACATTTATTTACTTATTGAGATTTTTTATAAATGAAATACAAATTCATCAAACGTACACATTTCTACCAAACATTCTTCTTCACTAGTCTAACATTGGCTAAGTAAAGATTAAAACTTGCTAACTCATTTAAATCTTAGATAAATCTAATGTTTATTTTAAATCTAAGCAAAGATTTAACTCGCTTAATTTACTGTAATTACCTACGTTTTATTTAAATGATTGAATGTAAAAAACTGATAGTAATAATGGCGTTGAGTCAAGCTAATGCTGGGCATTTCTGATTGTTGCAAAATACGATTAACTACATTATTATATCATTTTATTTGTAAAAAATGGCATTGTTTTATACATTTTAGGTTAAACAGAAAAATATATGAAAAGAAAATAAATACAAGGATCAAATTCCACGTTTACAAATTTACCAAAACAACTTTCAAAGTCTTCTGCTTTTTCTACGTCAAAGATTTTTTTATCACAGTTTAGGATTCATTTGCCACTGCTAATCTCATCTCAAAAGAAACTTAGTTAAATTTTGTTGAGTAATCCAAAAATATGTCACTAACTAGCTTTTCTAATTCTGCTAATAAAAACTGTAATGTTAAGTTAAATTATACTGGAATTATTGATAAAAGTTATTAGTTAGTGAATGCTAGAAACTTTATTTTGCCTAATTTTTAACTTGTTTTTATTACTCTTTGCTTTAATAAATCATGTTAGCGAGTTTACAACTTACTATGTTTGTCACAGAATAAAAATGTATTTTGTGCTAATTTAAATAATTACAAATGAATCTAAGTAACATAAGTATATATTATTAATAGTAATAACAATGATTACTATAAGAAGATAAAAATAGCCATATATAATTACCAGATTTAAAAAAAGAGATCCTGCAATCGCACTCAAAAAGCTCTAAAAACATGATTAATGTTATCATATATACAATCATTTGTTAAACACATATAATACAATAGCAAAATAATATTCAATAATATTAATTATTTCAGAATTTTCACATCAATTTCAGAACAATTTAATTTCAGAATTTTCATATCAATTTCAGAATAATTTAATTTCAGAATTTTTATATCAATTTCTAGGATACATTAGCTACAATATAGTAGCTTCAATGATGTTAGAATCATTGAATAATTTTCATTCTGTAACAATATA
>JAQIXG010000817.1:0-27196 GCA_034700105.1 Oconnorella tubifera
CGCTAAACAGTGATAAACAATGATAAACAGTAATAGGCAGTAATAATAAACAATCATAATAAACAGTGATAAACAATGATAAACAGTGACATACAATGATAAACAGTAATAAATAACGCTAAACAGTGATAAACAATGATAAACAGTAATAGGCAGTAATAATAAACAATCATAATAAACAGTGATAAACAATTATAAACAGTGACGTACAATGATAAACAGTAATAAATAACGCTAAACAGTGATAAACGTAGAGTATGTATTTTTTTGTACTTTTCTATATACTTTCAGTGGTTTAAATTTGACGACGACGTGGTGTCTCGCTGTAAGAAGAATGAAGCTATAGAGCATAACTTTGGTGGGCAGGATGATGACGGCATCGTACGCCAGTGTACAAACGCGTACATGCTCGTGTACATAAGAGAGTCTCACATCGGTTCGTACATAACAGGACATTCTTTGTTTGCGAATAGAAATAATTTTGCTTTTTATACGCGATTGCATTGTTGCGTTAAGTGTTGAGTGGATTTGTTGCTTGGTTGCTGTTTGCACGGGTAAAGAGGCTTTTGCGCTGATGCGATGTTAGCATCTTATTTCTCAACTTACATCTTATAGTTTTATCTTACTTACATGATCACCTTATCTTATTATATCTTATTTTATCTTGTCTTGCCTTGTCTTACCGTACTTGATTTTTCTCTTAAAATTGACTTAGAAGTAATCAACTTATCAAGTAATTTGGTGGCTGACTATAATACAGGCACAGTTCTTGAAGAAGTTAAGGAAGAAGACATTCCTGAGTCTCTCAAAGAAAGACTTCAAGAAGAAAAGTTTGCGTCATATTATAATTTTGCTTTAATTATTACGTTTATCTAGTTACAATTATATTCTGTCGCTAATTTAAGGTTGAGGTTACGTTTAACATCTGGATTATTGTATTAATGATGTCAAAAACGTAGCTGTCAATTTAAGCGTCTTACTGCAGTGTGTAGTTAGAGAAATAGTGAGATATCCGGGATTTGAACGTGGATCTATTGATTTAGAATCCAGCTCACAAATTTACGTTTTTAACTCTCAGTTAAAAATGTAATAGGTTGGCTGACCCGTACAATATGGTAAAATGTAGTAATTTTATAGTACTATCCTGTACGGTGTTTTGATTTGTTATGCCCCAATAGATTACAAGAGGCCCAACGTAGAAAAGAGCGCACAGAGGCTCATCTGTATATGCAAATACAGGTCCTAACTGAAGATGCCTTCGACGGTTACCAGGGCAATGACCTTTTTGACCTAGATCGAATCCAGTACAAGTACGAATAGAATTATTAGAATTATTTTTGTAATATTCTATTCTATTATTTTGTATATTCTGTATTTATAGAATTATTTTGTAATATTCTATATCTATTCTAGAATTAATGATATGGAACTATTATTTGTTGTGTTTTAAAAGTTATGTTTATTTAAAAAAAGTAACACTTTTTTATGTGATATTTCTATGATAATTTGTTTTATGGCAAAAATTTAAATGACAAAATTTAGTTAAGGAAAAATTCTGGTTAATATTTAACAGTCTGACAGTTAAAAGAGTTCAGTTTCATTTATAAAACTAGTATTTGATTTCTGTATGGTCAGGAACTTTCGTGTTAAGAAGACTTGTACAATGGCGGAGTTTCTTGAAATCTTGGCTGACAGTCTTGTTAGTTAAATACATCTTTATATTTTTACTTGTTATACTTGTAAAATTAGTCATTTGTTTATCTTTATCTTTAAGTTATTTGTTTCTTCTGAACATCTATTCAGTTTTATTTTAAAGTAAAAGTCAAATATATTCTCCCTTTTATTTATTTATTTATTTTTGCAAATAAACAAACATCACTATTTGTTGGATTTCAAATATTGATGATCTAAATTTTATTTTCGAGTTGAGGTATCATTGACTTGATAAAAACTTGTTACTTGTTGCACCCTGTAGCTTGGTTATTTAATCGTCAAAGGCATTTATTATTAATTTGTGTTATATCAGATTTTAGAGAACCTACATATGTATGGATTCTGTGCTTGTGTTCATATTTTTAAAAATTGTATTAAATCACGCAATGCTTTTATGTTTTGCTATCCATGGAGTTATTGTAATCAGATGACTATACGGTCCAATGAAATAGCTGCAATAACTATGCACCTTGCGCATTTTAACCAGTATATCGCAAAATGAGATAATTTTGTTAAACATTCTCTTGGAATCTGTCGTTAGTTAAACTTAAAAGTTGATAATTTAATTTACATTGAGAGTCCGTATTTTGCATTTTTATATTAAAACTAGAAGTTTCTTTACTGTTTCAGAAGTTTAAAGTTTCTCAGTTGAGACCTTGGCCTTTCAATCTACGAACCAATCAAACTCTTAGGCCTACTGCTATAGACATGGACGCTGATCTCAATAAATCTGTCAGTGCAAAAAATTAATAAACGTTGTTCATTTTGTGGTGTATTGTTTATGTTTGTTTATGTTTATAGCATTTAAGACGAATTTGTTAGCTTGAAGTGACTTTAATAATATTATTTAAATGACTTTAATCTGATACTTTTTTAATAAGTGTATAATATATTTTTAATAAGTATTTAATTTTTCAATAGATTTTAGACATCTGATGTTAAAAAATAAATTTCTCTGAGTTTCATGTTTGACTCTTTCACAGTATTTCTGATATTTTTTTCAAGCGAACAGCTTTTTGATATTTCTTAATAATTGAATGATGTAAATTTCATAATGCTTCATATATTGTAATTTGTAATGTTGCACATTTTGTAATTCTTATTGTTTTACATTTTGTAATTCGTAATGTTTTATATTTTGTAATTCGTAATGTTTCACAGTTTGTAATTTGTAATATTATGCATTTTGTAATTCGTATTGTTTTACATTTGATAATTTGTAATGTTTCACATTTTGCAAGTTGTAATATTGTGCATTTTGCGCTGACTTTTAGCTCCAAGAGATAGCCGAGAATGAGAATCCATGGACGATATTTGTGGAAACAGTCAGTCCGGAAAAAGCTCAAGCTACATTACCGGCATTTGAAAAAGACAGTAAGTGGTATCTTAAATAATATTAACTTTATTCTTTCATAACTTAGTGATAAATTTTGGTTTTACTGATCTGTTTTGATTGCATTGTTTATTTGGCATTACTACTCGTAGTGTATTGCATCTTTTGCAAATTTAATATTTAATGCTTTGATTAAGATTTATTGTAATGAAATGACTTCATTTTTTTTTAAAGATTTAGATACCCTGACTAAATGGCCCCAATAAATACATTAACCCGACAAAACTTCCCTGTCAATCCATTTTATAATCTTAAGCAACATTAAACTTAACCCTAACACTAACCCGTATCAGGAATTAATTACTAAATGTCATCTCACTTCTTTTGTTGTACATTTTCTTAAAGACATTTGCATTTTTGAATTGTTTTGATGTTATTTATTTTTGGTGGTACGTCAAATAATGAATAAATTCAATTTGATTTAGCTGATGTCTTGCTGTTTCTCAAGAAATATGATCCTAAAACACGATCTATTACATATTGCGGACATGTATACGTACCCATTGCATCGAGAATCAGTAAGATTAACATTTTACATTTTACAAAGCAATAATTCTGAATTGATACTTAATTTTTGATTCTGATGTTGCGGGTTTGAATCTTGTGTGACTTACAGTGTTTTGATGACTTGCTGCACCTTTGTAGTTTCTTTATTCGAAAGCTGCATCTTTGAATTCGTTTGTTGTTGGTAGTCTAGGCTTTAAATTTAAGCTAGTTTTAGTTTAATAATCCTTTAATAAATGTAATTGAAGCGTTAAAATTTAAATTGGTTAATTATTGAAGTTAATTTAAACAAAGTCTAGTTTAAGTAATGCTTAATTAGATAATATTTTATAGTAATATTTATCGTTCTTACTTTATTATCAAAATGTTGACGAATTCGTTGTATTAATATGAAAGTTGTTAAAGATTTACTTTGTACGATTAATACTTTTCTGTATTATTTTTTTATTTGCAGCTGACTGTCTGGTGCCCATAGTACGAGAAAGAGGTCGCTACCCCCCTAACACTGATATTATTATCTTTGAGGTTTGTTTTAATTCTATTTCAATTGACGAATATTCATTTCTGCAAATCTAGTTTGCAACATGACATCAAATTGGCTTCGTTTTGTTGTTATTAAATATTGATGTTATAATAATTTAATCGGTATGTCTCATTAAATAATACAGTTGTATAAATGATACCGTAACATTTTGTATATAGATATTTGGTCTACTATAACATTAGGGTTATGCTTAGCATTAGGGTTAGAGTTAGGGTGACTAAATGTCTGTAGATGAAGTGTCACGGACTAAAAGTCTCTAGATGAATTGTCTCTTTAACAAACTAAACAATACATGGCAATTATAAGCTGTAAAATAAAGAGAAAAGTATATTACGAATGAATATTAAAAAGTGCATAAAACTCAAAATCAATCTGTAAATTTTTATATCAAAAAAAGAAAAAAGTCTCTTAAATATTATATTAAGATATATTTAAAAAGGTTCTTTTTGATGCAGATATTACAGACTGATTTTGTCTTTTACTTTTTTTTTCTTATTCATTTTCAATGTTTACTTTGTGTTCTAGGAGGTTAAGCCTAATCTAGTGGAAGAGATCAAGCCCCTTACGGAGCCCCTCGAGAAGATCCTGGATGAGTTGATGGATGGTGACATCCTTGTTTTCCAGGCGGCTTATGATCCGGAGTCAGTGGAGAAAAATGAATGCGCCACAGCAAAAGGATACTTTAGGTCTGTTTAATATTTCAAAATATGTGTGTTTTATTAATATATATATTTATGTTTTAATTATATTAATATTTCACAATGCGTGTGTAATTTTTACTGAGAAAATTAAATGGATTTTGTTAATAATGGAGTTTTCATTCATAAGGCGATTGCTGAATGCCAATTTAGAACAATGAGAATTGTCATTGACTTTGTTTTGCGATAATTTAGATTTTTTTATTGCGTAAGTAAAAGTAGCAAACGGTCAATTTATGTACTAAAAATAATCGATTTTATTATACTAATATAATATTAGTATAATAAAATTGTTTTCTAGTAAATTAAGTCGCTTTTTTGATCATTTTTCTAAAATTTGGTAATAAAGATGTTTGTTTTAGGGAGCTATATTTCCGAACAGAAGTGACATTCTGTGACAAGTTGCAAGCGTCTGATCCTGGGTTCACGATAGAACTTTCTCTTAAAACTAATTATGACGGCATTGCAAACGCCGTTGCGCAGTACTTAGGTACTGATCCATACTTGCTGCAGTTTGTCAAAGCTCAAGGGTAAGTACTTTTTGTACTGGTTTGCTAAATGGTTAGAGACTTGAAATTGGAACCAGTGGGTTTCTCATTTAAGTGGCAGTTTGACTTTCAGAAATGTTACTTGTTGCACCCTTTAATAAGATTCTGAATTTAACGGCTACGATGATCTTTTAGAATAAATCAGTTTAAGCTTTATGTATTCTTGCATTTTCATTATCTTTATTATAAAAATTAATTAATGATTAAAATCCTTTCATCATTTGGTTTCTCATCCAATATGTCATTAAGTTAAAGATCTTGGAACTGTATGATTGGGGGTATAAGATCATTGTGGCTGATAATATTTCAGTGACTTTTTTTGATCATCAATTTCCAGAGTTCATCAATTGTCACAAGTTTGTAAATTGTCAGAAGTACAAAGTAAAACAGCTGCATTCATAACTGATAATCTTAACTTATTTGTTCTGATGTGACAGGGACTTTAATGCATTTTTCAGGTATCGTGATATGCCAGGCACTGCTATCAAATGTACATACGAAGGTCAACTGAAAGATATCTTTTTTGGCTTTAAACCAAAACAGCAGAAGAAACTCTATTATCAACAGGTCTTAGAGTTTTTCATGTCATTTGAATTGTTGATTAAATTGTTAATTATTTGATACAATAAGTTATTAATCTGAGTAAATGACATTTTCTTTATTTCCTTGTTATTACTAAATGAAAATTATCTAGTGTACTGTATTATATTAGATGTAAATCTCCCTCATAAGCTGGTTTCTGGCTAGTTTTTCTTACTAATTGTTCCAGTTTTTAAGTTTGGATGTAGAGAAATATTCACAACACTTTTTGCGCTGATGTATAATTAAACAATTGTAAACAGATTTATATTTAAAAGTATTTGGTTTTCAATAAATATTAAATAGTTCTGATAGATAAACAGACTTTAAATAATAAATGAGAGTTTACATTTTTGTTTATAAATCAATTAAATGTATTTACATATGTAAAATTGTTATTAATTTTTATTCAGCTTAACATTCGCATTGATGAACTGGAAAATAAACGACAGTTTAAATGCGTCTGGGTTAGCTCTAAGCTTAAAGAAGAGGTTAGTCATTTTATAAATGCTTTATTTTAAAATTATATTTAATATACGTTTTTTATAGATTACTTCTGCATTAAGATTATGTGACTGCGCATATAGCGTTATTCTGTTTGAGGAAAGTGAACTCGTGATTGAGTTACAGTTCACAACTCTACGTCAACAATTGAAACTGATCAAAGTCGAATTGGTAATTCAACTTGATGTTTATTTACGTTGATAATAGCAAGTTTATTTGACTTGTAGAAAGAGCTCGTTTTATATCCAAATAAAACTGGTTGTGTAAAAGACCTTCTGGATGAGGCTCGAAAACAAATCATTTTATCAGAGAATGGATCAGGAAAGCTGAGGTTTGTTCTTTTCATTTCTCGTTCATTCGTGTTTCTTGTTTTTATCTTCCGCTTTTGAAAATTTTTCCTGACTATGTACATCGGAAATGCGTGGTGAAGAGTGAAGGTTTAGAATTTACTTATTTAAGTATTTATTTCAAATTAATATCTAATATCAATAGGATATTACATATTAATATATTATTGCATATTATTACATATTGCGCGTAAAAAATGAAATGTTAAAAAATGTATAAATTGTTAAAATATAGAAGTGCACGTCATAGAAGTTTTTATACTTCATATATGGAATACAGAAGCAGCCTTTCTCTTTTTCTATATCATGTTTATTAAAATTGTATATATTTGTATAAATCATTCTTAACACTGCTTAATCAGATGTCTGATTATCAAATCTGTAAACATTCATTAGATATTTTACTTTTACTCTCACTGCTTTGTCATTATATAATGTATATTTGGCTATTTTATTTAATTACGAACTTGTGCTTTTTTAGATTAATAGAAGTGATATCGTGCAAGATATTCAACCTACAGAAGGAAGAGAATAATCTAGAATGTTTGAATGCAGCCGGTACTAAGATATATCGCGTAGAAGAGGTTCCTAAAGATGAGATGAGTCTGGCCAGCGATGAAATGCTGGTTCCTGTCGCGCATTTTCATAAGGTACTTTGAATTAAGTACTCGTTGAACAGATTTTTTTTAAATTAAGCATCTTTTCTGAATTAAGTATATTTTTGAATTCATTATTTTCTGGATTGAGTATCTTTTGGAATTAAATCCTTTTGGAATTAAGAATCTTTTTTTGTTGTAGTGATTTAATCCTATGAATTAGTAGTTAAATTTACTGATTTGTTTCAGGAAATCTTCTCAACATTTGGGGTACCATTTTTTCTACGAATTAAAAATGTAAGCTCTTTCATGGTCTCATTTTTTAGCATTTCTTTAATCTTGGAATTTTCTTGAAAGTTTCATTTTTGAATACATTTGAATTTTTTACTGATTTTTGTCAAATTTGTGTGAAAAGTTGACATTTGTTCAATTATAACATGAATCTTGTTATTATTCATATAAAAATTCATCATTTCTAAATGTAAAAATACATCTGTTTGTAAACAATAGTTAGCTTGCATTCAGCATTTGCCAGCTTTTGTGATTTACAGGCATAAGAAACTATTAACAGGGTGGTATATATAATGAAATTATGGATGGTAATATATCCACGATTTTTTCTGCATTTTTATTCTGATATTTTATTGCAATTGTATGCATACTGGACAATGTATGTGTATGCAAATTTCAATTCATTGCAAGAATGAAGAAATATTTGACTTTGTGATGATTTGTTTTATAGAAAGAGTCATACAGTGAGGTTCGAGAGAGGATACAGGCTAAACTCGATATTCCTGAAAAAGAATTCGAAAAGGTAAATCATCTATCAATTCTGCTCTTTACTGATTATAATTTTATTATATATCTTATCGTTTTTATTTGTTATACTTCTTTCTTTTGTCATAACAAGTAAATAAATAGAAGCGTTCGCAATTGGTATAAATAAATATCGACGCATAAACTTTAATAATTGCAGTAAAAGTTGGTAATGCTATTTATTTTATATATTTACTTATTTGTTCTGATGTGACTTTATGCAATTAGCAAATAAATAAATTCTTGAAAATATTTATTGCAGATTTTATTGAAGCTCTTTAATCAAGCGCAGAAAATCTGATCTTTTCCTTATTTTGCAAGCTTGTTGGAATTTTGATTCTATCAAGATGCTTAATTCTGCATCTGTGTCACTCACACACTGTCATTCAGATATTAATTTACACAAAAAATTCGCTGTTCAGTAAATTGTACTCGTAATTATGTATTGATGCCACAGTTTAAGATGGCGATTGTGGTGATGGGCCGTCAGAAGTATTTATCTGACACCCAGGATGAAATTGTTCGTTTAGAAGATTTTACTGCACACAACCACTCTGGTTTGTCATCTCTTTGTGTTTCCTTCTTATTTGGTCTCCTACATCTTTATTTGAAGTTGATTTATTTTAATTTGTTTATCAGTTATATCTTTCTGATCATTTTTATTTATTGTTTATAGAATTGTGATTAGTATTAAGCTTTTATGCTTCTATTGTCATTGCTATTGGAAATTTATCTAGTTTACTATCTAGATTATGAACACAAATGTTATTGACAGTACAAAGTAGTTAAAGTCAGTTCAAACAAGTATTGCAAATAGAAACTATATAGGAACTATTACTGTGTACATCGGTTTCTGTGTTAAACAACATGTACAGTCAGTAAGAAGCTATATTATGCCTATGTGAAATTTTACAAACAATCATTTGCGGTTACTGTTTAAATATTTAATCGTTTTTTATACTTTCAAATTTGGTTGTTTTATTTTAAAGGCACAGGGATGCAAGCTCGTCCTTGGCTTGGACTCGATCACATAAATAAGGCTCCCAAGAATTCACGCTATCCAAACTACCAAGAAAAAGCCATCAAAATACACAATTAGAATCTAGGTTCAAGTATTGACTATAGTCGAACTCTGTCTTGACAAATTAGCTTAGGAAAGTAATTTTTAGGTTTGTGATTGAAATTTTTTATTGATGAAATTTCGTAAGGAATGAATTTTTTCATTTTATAAACTTCAATACCTTTATAGCAAATGTATATAATGTTTGGTTGAAATAAATATATAGAATCTATTTACTGAATTTTATTATCGTGTAATTATTTTTACAATATCGGAAGCAAAATCTTATATATTTTATTTAGTAATTTAATACAATATTTCTAAAGTCCTGTTATAATACTTTACGGTATTACATATGTTATTTTAAACTAGTTTTAAGAAAGTTGTTATAAAAATAAAAGATTTTGAAGTTCGTCGTCGATGATTCTTTTCTGTATGTTAAGATTCAAAATTACTGAATAGTAACTTCTGAATTGAATGTTTTTAGTCCAAATATTAAACGGACTGTCTAATAGTTTGCATTCTTACAAATATGTTTTTGTTGAGAAGATTGTCTTGTATTTAATAAGGAAATATTATTTAGCATACATTTATTCACAATTAAAACCAGTAGACAAACAATACTTTCATTAGTCTTATTTTAAGTTATTTACGAAATTTGAAATCAAATGGAGAATTTTTATAGAAAATTATCTTAATATGACATTAGTTTTTTGAATGCTATCGTGTCCAAAGTCAATTCTCAATAAATCCTTATTAAATAAAACAACTAGAGTTACTAGATAATGTAATTTTTCAGGTTCATATGATAATTCATTTAAAAATTTCATTTTTTTTGACTAGATTATAAATTTCTCAATTTAATTCTCGATAACCCCAGAATTATAAGAAACTGATTGTATCGCTGCTCGATCACTGAAACTATACACGTTTTAAATTAAATATATCCTTAAGTTAACAACGATCTTCAGATTCTGATTAGTTGTGCCGTATCAACAGTTTCTTTTGCCATATACTTCTCTTTAATATTACCTCTCGAGTTTGTTTATCGTGTCTGTCTATCCATTCCTCTGAATACTTCTTTCTATATATACCTCTCTCAAGTATATCCATTTATTTTCTTTCTCCATTTCTACATTTTACAAATAATTCTTCTAAATGCAAGAAATAACATCTTCTCTCTCTCGCATCCGCTTGCGCGATCACGACACCCGTCTCGGTGAATTTCCTTCCTCGTTAAGCCGTCCGCCTACCGAAGTTGACAGACTCGATCGATCGTTCCTGTGATGACCGACTGACCTGGCCCGCTGCAGCCTGATCACTCACGAATAGTCTTTGTGTACACAGGCATTTAAGAACGAACCTCCAACGCGTCGATAGTAATCAGACGCGGCATCAATGAAAGCAAACGTGTGGAATTAGTTTCATCTCGAGGTAAATTTCATTCTTCGATCGATGAAATTCGCTAAGTTTTAGACTATAATATATTGCGCTTTGTAAGATTTTCTTGCATTGGTAATATCGCATTGGTGAGGCGTCCAAGTGTCATTATAAGAGTTATTTATTTTTCTACTAACTGAGACAGAAGTCAACACTGAAATATAGCAAAGCTAATTTTTTGGAGCGATTCAATATTCTGATCACGTTGTTTTCAAAAATGATTATTTCCTTTTAAATTTGGAACTTATGAAAATTAATCGAAGTTAGGCTTATAAAACTGAAATACCTAAAGAAGTCGTATGTTTTATTTTGAACAAACACACTTAATCTAATCATAATCATTATGTCTATTTTTAGTAATTGCAGTGAGAGCTTACTAATAAATATTTCTGTACTGTATATTCTATTTTTGAGTCGAGTTGACCGACAAGTATTTCATATATATGTTACGAGTAGGAGTGATACCATTATGATCAAAATAAGTTCAAAGCTATAGAGCACTAAAGAAAAGGCACTGTAGGTGTACTCTTTGTAGATTTATCTAGCATCAAAATGGATATTTTGACATTAGAATGTTTTGCTTTCAATGCTTTGAATGCATCAACATACTGTAACATAGTTACTCTAGTAGTACGCGATTTATTTCAAATGTTACCATTCGCGAAACTAGTATATAGCGACCGACAATAAATCATTTTTTGCTACAGTCCGAGCACAGAGCTTGCATGCAATAAGCGAGAATGCTCATTGCTCGCTGATCTACTAGATTGCAGTGGTCAATCAATTGTAGTCGATTTCAATGGGATATTTTGGAGAATATTATAGACATTTAAGCCTATTTATTGTAAATTTTTAAGACTCGCTTTACTTTGATAATGATATCTTTACTTTTATATATTTACTTTGATTATGATCTGAAATATTAAATTAGATATTTATTGTAAATTTAATTACTGTATATGAAATATTCAGCGATATAATATGTAAGTACTTAATTTGCGACTGAATATACATTATATAAATATGTATTTCATGGCTAAGAGTAAGATAATTTAAAACAATGAAACTCAAAATATCTGTACCGGTAACTCTTAGATATAATATACATATGTTTTTGCTTAGACCATAATCGCGAGTAAAATATAGTTGCGATATCTGGATATAATAATTGCGCGTAGATCTCATTGAAAGCTCAACAGTTCAACATTCAATATGCCACGCTATAATTATTACCAGAAATCAAACTAAATTTAACAAAAATCCATTCATCGAAATAAAATAACAATGGAAATTCTTATTACAACTGCATCTATACATGAGTAGTCCATCTGTTCAGCCTTTCTTGAAGATGCAAAGCCTTCCATCCTTAAGCTGGTCTTCAACATCTCTCTCCCCGCTCTCTACATCATCTTTTCAAACAATGCCACCATCGTACATCCACTACATCAATCCTTCAATGATCGGCATCATCAGCCCAGATCTTGACAAGAGCATCATAGAGAGCTCCAAGCGACTAGTCCAAGGCGGTGATCTCCTACGTGTCCAGGCAGTACAGAAGGACGGTAGATGGTACGCTCTCAACAGCGCTCAGCTCGATCTCTGTCGACAGATTGAACGTGAACGCGTTGGACTTATGGTGCGCGTCGATGAAGTACCCCTCAGTGAGGTACCCCAGGATGTTATTGACATGATGCGCCCTCCTGCGCCCGCTGTATCGGGACGACGTCGAGAATCTGAACCCCCGAATGCTCTTCGTTTGTCTGTTGATCATCAGTGTGTCGATCGAGTGATGATGAATAAAGAAGTGTTAAAGCGAGAACAGTTAGAAAAGGAACGTGTTGTGGTGCATAACGAGTTGGATGTAACTAGACTTTGCATTTCATCTGGTAAGCAAATATCTTACATACACATTTTGCTTAATTTCTTGTATTAGATTAACTTATTTGTTTTAGTATTAGTTTGTTTAGGCTTACAATTTTAATAGAAAAAGAAATTGATAAAAATCACATGAACGTTCAGTATGGGCTACTACTAAGTTACTTACGTGTAGATGATTAATGAACTAAATTTCTGGATTCAACTTAACTTATACGCAATAAATATATTTATCAGCTATTATTTAAATATTTTTTATGGGTAATTTCTTTAAAATCTCCGTGAAACAGCCGTTACCTAAGCTACAAGAAAAAAATCGAATATATATCTGCAGACTAATATAATATTTTACAAACTGATTTTTTAGGTGATCAATATTTACATTCAAAACTTTCATAAATACTTCATTTCAAATTAACAATGTTCAGGATATGGCGATTATTATTGCACAATATTATCATGGATCTTTGTATTATTTTCAAATTCTCGCAGTGTCCATTTTATGTATTCATTGCGTGTTGCCATCATTGAAATTGAATCCGGATCTCGCTGTGTTATTGCATTGCAACAGGATTTTCTTTATTGCAACAACGGCGCGAAAGTGTAATGAACCTTCTCGATCATGTAATAAATAGAAATGCAATAGCAATGCGTCCCGCTTTGCAATAAGAGCTTTTCAAGTTATTACACTTGCAATATTTTCACATAACAGTATGTTATTGTGAATCTTTGATTCTATAATGTTATACTTTTGTCACATCAATCACGCTAGTAATCACGCTTTAAAGTGTAAGTTAAATGAAATATAAAACAATGTATATTGTAATTTTTTGTCTGTGTTAACAATTTAAGAAAATTTAATAAATACATATTATTAATTATTTTGGTATATCACTTATATGTATCACTGTATGCAAAGTATCTTAATTATCCCATATTAAAAAGTACATCACGCACTATCTGTCAGGTGTCTTAATTCTTTATGGCGTGTGTGTTCTCTCAGTATTTTCAATAGATATGTTGTTTCTTCATTAGGCGAACAAGTCATTGATATGCTTCTAATATTCAGAGACCTGCATGGATATAAGGAAAAATGTGGATTATGGGGGCCACTGATCTGACTACTAAATAATTCAAACAGCTTTAGACTGTTTCTAATGTATCGCTTATTGTGACCGTAGACTTGTGTGTATTTTGTCTATTAGTATTCGTCTGTGTGTTTTTGTCGTCGCAAACGTAAGCTTAGCTTATCACGGATTGTTACCAAACGTGTTGCACGGCTTGTAATCTAACCGAAGATGCTCGCCTTTCTTTCAACGTTAAGTCATTGAATCTAGTTAGTATTCATCAAGCAATCTCCAGCTACTTACTGTGACTTTATGGCGTATTAAAAGCTTCTACAATGATAGTAGCACAGCGAGTCTATTTGTTTACTATGTTCAATTTACACGGCAACACACGTTGGGTGCATGTCACGCAAAACATAATGAGTTTGAATCTTGTTATACGCGACAGCGATGGTTGTATCAACATGATGTGTGTGCAACATCTTGCGATATAGTTGCACCTACTACAGAAAATATCGCATTTACATTTGGATTATATCGCGGTTATGTAAATATGATGCTAGGGAACCTGTAAGTGGAGTTACAAGTTATATCGTCTGTGCATCACGGCAATTGTCGTCTGGAAAACTTTGCATTTAATACTTTGAGGTGATATTTAGGAAACAGATTGTTTTTTATTTTAAATTATTGGTATACATATAGATTTATAACAGTAATAAATAAGTTTGCAACAGTATTATTTATTGCAGTACAGTCATTTTCTTAAAATGTCTAGTTTATATTATATAATTTACACGAGACAAAAATGCACTGTTGATGTATAGTCGATCTCTTTCTGACCTTCGTGCATCGGAGCATTTTCCAAATTAATATTTATTTACATAGCTGCAGCATCAACTAAATATTGGATCCGATTTACAGTTATACTGACATATACAGTAGTGTATGTGCGTGTTTTTAGAAAACGTCTTGGGATTCAAGCACTCACGAGTGATGCACGTGGAATAATTATAAGTATACCATTTGCATTTTCTTTGAAGAGGGATGCTGTGTACTTAGAGCAAAAAGCTGTTTTAATGTTCGATAGTGTTTGTATAAGTGATATGACTTTTTAGCTTGCAATAAACCGAAATCAGTGTCAAGTAATGATGTCAATTAACTAATACATTAGACTCTCTTGTACACTATTTTGAAAAACCATGCAAACCATGTAAACCATGCAATGAAATTTAATAGCGAAGAAAATACTTATTCAATTTTCTTTTAATTTGATGATGTCAAGATGTCAAAATGTTACAAATATGTTCTCGTTTTTTAGCTTTTATGATGTATTCCATTTTCAAAAGCTAAAGTTTCTCAGAAACCGGTGTATACGCAACATTAACTAGTTATGGTATTTTCATAGTATAATACCTAGGAATAGTAGGACTTACATTATTCATCGAAAATATAATTTATCTAATCGAAATTTTTAACTTAAACCAAACTCTAATTTATCTACAACGATGAATTGGTATTTATTCCGTGTGTCTTCGCCATCTGCCGCTCGAATGCGTCACTCTTGGTATCGATTATTTTTTCTGGCAAACGAACCTTTGGTGAAAAGTGATACGATTTATCTTTACACTCGTCGGATGCATTTTCCTTAAATCGGATGCCAGTTGTTTTGCAGCAGACTTTAGACGATTTATCACTTCCCACGACTGCTAAGTAGTGGTCCTGTTTACTCGGTGAAACTTACTCTATTTGCTTATAGTTACTGAAACTGTTGACCAAGTACAATACTTACTATCTTTTCGAAAAATGATTCAGTCAGTGTTGAGGTAATTGATTAGCCCAGCATATCATTACAGTTGTTAAATACATGATTATTACTGTGTAATAATATTAACAATTCTGCTACATCTAAGTTTATATGAATGAATATACGAATTCTGTCGTATTGCAGTATCTGGGTACCAAATTGAATTTAAGGCGACTTTTATCGAAACAAAGAAATCAGTGCTTATTTTAGTTTATATAAAGTTGACAATATTTAAACTTGAATGCTAAAGAATGATACAGAAAAGGATAAAATAGATGCACATGTAAAATGAACTATTCACTCTTTTGTAACTCTTTAACTAAAAAAATCATCGAATTTTTGTAAAGTTAATACTTACTAAAAATTACAATTAAAAGAGTAAGTATTTAGTAAGTATTTACTATGATAGTCGATTTTGAACAAGAAATCCGTGAAATATCCTTCTGAAGTAAACATTCATTAAAATTGACAAATTTCATTTTCCATACCAATATTTTACGTGTATGATAAAGAAATCATTTTATAAAATCATGACTCGATCAAAATGGCCACATTGGTTTCAAGCCTGAATAATTTCGTTGCGTTCTTATATGCTTCCTGGAAGTCAGTCAATACTGCATAAAGCTTGAAGAACTTGCAGCTTCCAGTCGTCTATTACAGCAATAGAAGAAAAATATAGATCATACACTAACTACGATTCATTGTTATAATTAAAAAGCGGCGAGGTTGGTCTATTAAATAAGCCAGAAATATATTTTGTATTCTATGTATTGCATTCAGAAGCACACTTATTTGAAGAGTGATTTAATAGTGATTTAACAACTCGTGTATAGATGCATATTTAAATTACAATGTAGATACTGCATTTATATTTGCGTGAGGTAAAATTGTAAATATATTTTAAAACTTTCTCATACATTACTAAAATTCAAATTGAGTTATTTTGATTTAAATTATTTTCTTAAGTTGCTAAAACATTGTACGTGATGCTTGTTATATATTTCAAAACATCTCTTAAAACGGTTATATTGCTTTGTCTGATTCATCTGTCTGTACACTAAAGTCAATCTTTCAAAACTCTTTATCGTACCAATGTACGATCTAGAATAACGCATCAGATAGATGTTAATGGGGTCAGCAGTTTCTGCACGGCTGATGTCTTCGTATTTATTTTGCATCATTTACATTGACTGACTTAGAAAAAGACCGACGGAGACCCGTGGGACTTGGGCTATACAATTTAACGACGGCGATATGCGGCCGCATCGTAACCGCATAGAAAACGAACGTCGATTTATCCTCCGCATCGAAACGAGCTTCTCTTTTTATTTCATTTACTGCATCGTGCGGAACTTTAGAACCAGTAATAAACTTGGCTCTTTCATTTTATTTCTTGTATAATCAGTTTTTTTGTAAAAAGCTTGGGAATAGCAAAAGCATAATAAATAATTATGGCAATATGATATTGATATATTTAAAATGTGAAAATATGATTCGATTTTCATCATCTGTAGCAAAATGTAGAGTTTGTAAAAACGAATAATATTTTTAATGCATTGGTAGTAATGCATTGATGGCTTTTGGCGAATATAATATTATGCTGGTCAACTTACAATATGCCTAAAATAATAATTGGAACAATAAATAAAATACACTTACACGAAAAGTTATGACAAATGTAGATAATTTTTTGTATTTCATGAATAATAGATAAATAATGCTGTCAATATTTACATTTTATCGGAAATTATGATTTGGCGTCAAGTTTGATATGATATTGCCGGTCTGATATATATGATTGTCAGCCCATATTTTCATTTCGTGTTTCGTCTTTGTCCCGTCAAACTATCTACCGTTCCATTGGGACATCCTTCAGCCCTTCTATCGGTCCTTACTATATCATATTTTGTGAAATCTTTTTGACAGCTTTTTGACATTGATGCGTGCCTAATATTTTAAGCTATCAGCGTTGGTGGAATTATAAGCGAAATCACCCCGAGACTTGCATCTGATTTACGATGCATTGTGATTTTTAATGCTATTGTCTGATTTTTTTTGTGTCTGAAATCTAGTGTGTAGTTAACAGTAGTCTAGTAGGCAATGAATCGTATTGAAATGTGAGTCATTAAGTCACTAAATTATAACAATAGACTGTCAATGATGATGCATTAATAGTATTTGAGTTTTCTTGTCATAACAATTACCAAAGTGAATAATCAATATTATTATGTCCATGTAATATTATTACAATAGCATTTATGCTATAGAAACTAACGCGTACACCATTGAATTGCTGAGCAAGATTTGACGGTTTTAGTATTCGAGCTTCTTAAAAAGCACATAAAAAATGTGGAAAAGTTTACTACGCTACAGTGATGAAGGTCATGGCGTGTATGGTTATAAAATTATACAGCGGTTGTTTAAGGTTCTCATTGCGATACGCGACTCGGGGATTATTAATTTTTATTATATTTGTAAAATTTTACTGTATTATGAATCTTGGGGCGATTATGAAAGTTGGGTATTTTAATGCTTAATTTCATTTTATGTTTTAATTTGATTAAATATATGCTAGCATATATATAATTGTTATTTTGACAGCATGTTCAGATTTTAAGAAGTAGAACCCTTGATATATTTTTGCGTTTAGTTGTTTAAAATAATTAAGCAGACTTTTTCGTAAAAAAATATGTTATGAATCTAGTCTATATGTACAACAATGTACAACAATGTACAACAATGTACAACAATGTACATTCTGTAAAAACTTTGATTTAATGATAACAGAATGCGTCTGTTATATATCTTTTATAGGCCTGTTAACTATAGAACAGAAAAACATTATCTGCTGTAAATTTTTACAAAAAACTATATAGTATACTATATATACTATTGTTGAAATGAGTTATTGTGGGCTATATATGTAACACTTTGCAACATATATTGTTCTTTGATGTATTTTATTCTTATATATATATATAATACAAACTTTTTATTAAGACATTATGTAAATGCACAAAATACATATACATGTAGGCCTAATTGTAATATTAATTGTCTTATATATACCAAAATGACATTGATATTTGATAATTTAGCATATTTTAATGAATGAAGAAAGCATTGATAAGCTATATAATTTAACCAATCAGTGCATTGGCGCTATAATACTTACGGAGCATTTTACGATATGAGTTCATCGAAAAATAGAAAAATAATCACTTTCAAATATAAATAAATCACTCAATTTTTTTAGTTTCTTTACTTAAGGAGCAATAAAATTATTGCTGTTATAAAAAAGGTTAAAATAAAATATCTTGTTTCATCTTTGATCGCGTTATCTTGCTTACTCTTCGATATTTATGATATGTAAAATATTCCCATGTAACGTGTCGTCCAGGCATATATGATATTCAGAATGTATTACGCACAATAATTACGATATTATCTTCGCGTAATATCATATCCATACAACTCCTATAAATCAATCCATTACGATGTTTTTCCAACAAAAACTAAAACAAATTTCCTTGATTATTATTAATAATCAAAACTAATCGACTCGCTGACAATCGATAGCTTCTAATCATATTGCCGGAAGATCGAATGAATTATGACCGGTCGATTTAGTAAGCAAACAAGGAAGGTCGTTAAACTAGTACCTCGCCTCGGCGGATGAAGGCAGATTGTGATGCATTACAATCTTCCTCGTGGGACGCATAATTTGATGGAATGATGATCGCTACTGCCCGTACCTTCAAGGTTCGTGTGCATAGATGAGATTAACATTGATTCGTAAGGAAATGGCGCCTAGCACGATCCTTTCTAGACCGGATCAGTGTTTACTGGAAAATAGGAAAATATATCTATTTCAGTAAGCAGGCAAAGAAAAATAACAAGTTATAAAAATTCTTTTTGTTGGCCGTCTTGCTTTGAGATCATATTACATAGGAGATTCTTTAGTCGTCACAAACATTACTTAAATAATTTTTTAGATATTGTACCAGTGTGTCATATTTTTAAACGCGATCGGTTTATTGTTAAATATGATAATAAACGATGCGTTGTTAGCTATATATCATACTATACTCAGTTTCCAGTTCTGTGACGCAGTGCACATGTCCATCCTGTTTAATATCAAATGCATGCTTACAATGACAATTAGAATTAGTTCTTAATAACTGTTTTTCAAGCGCTTGAAAAATGCAAGTATGAAAGATAACATAATGTACAAGCTCCACACTACATATTACTTGCTATATTAATGTTACTTTTAAATAGCATTAATGGGAGATGCGAATCAAGATAGCCGAATACTACATTTTCTTTCTGAAATTAGGTAAAATTATTTTGAAAATACTTTGTGTCATTTCTTTTGCAGCAAATTCCGGCAGACAGAAATATTTATCAGATAGTAATTCCGAAGACCTATCGTGCAAGAATTGCTATCAGAAAACTGATTCCTGTCAAGCGAGTAGCTGCATAGACAGCAGAAAGACTTCCGAAGTCAGTCAATTTTCAAACAATTTAATTTCCAAGGATAAATTGAACTTGGAAAACAGAAAAAGATTTGGAATATCGCCTGACTACTCGGAGAAGGGGGGCCAGGGTAATGAAATGGCTGCTTCCATTTCAACAGTACTCAACGTTAGTCACGAGGAGATCTCTGATTGTGAAAGTCACGAAGGTAATAATACTTTCTAATTGAGAAAATATATTAAAAATAAAGCGAAATGAATGTAGTAAAATACTAGATTGAGGAGTAAAAACATTGAATTATAGGCCTATATAATAATACAGTAGTATAGATAGGCAGTCTTTAAAAAATCGATTTCTGGAGGATAATCACAATTCGAATTTTACAGAATCCTAGTAAGCTGTAATTTGATTTAGAGAATCGCATTCGGCTATAATTTGATTGAAAGACGACTCAGCCGATCTCAATTCTGTTTATCTCAACATCGTAATGCATAGGCACAGATGCTATTGCTGTGTGTTTCAGTCTTCTCTACTATGTGCCTGTAGATGCATTGCCAAGCTCAATTTAGATAAACTAACAATTAGGAAACAATAGACCTAAATTAAATAAAGGCTAATTGATTGTAGAATAGTATTATTGTAATGAATTTCATATTAACATATACATAATTGAAACACAAATGATGACTATGGACTAATTTTGTAAACAATTCAGCTAGTAATTGTAAGCCTTTGCAAAATAAGATAGCAGTCTGTATTTTGCAATAACTTCATTAAGCTTTTCGCCTAAAAGCGTCAATAAAAGACTATTAATCAATCGATTACAAAATGACCGTTACATTCATCGAAAAGAATGCAGAATTAGCTTTGCTTAAATTTATCAATTATATAATAAAGTGCAGGAAAACTACCTCCTATGTTTTCTATGATGGAAATAATTATAATGCAATTTCCATGTTAGAATAGCATATGCGCCACTGGGAATGTATACGATGATAGTAATGAAATAATCGGATAGATAATATTATTTGTTCCTATAGTGCTTAGGGAGAGGGCACAATTATTTTTTTGAGAGCCATTTTTTTCATCTTAAGCATAAATAGTCGGACACGAAGCGAAAAGAAAATTGACTTTAATACGCAACATAAATTTTCTTGATTTTATAAGAGACATAATAAATTCACTATTGTAAACAAGAATTAATTTCTATGGGCATTTAACTTGAATTTCGATCATTTTTTAACAATAATGAGATTTAATAGTCAGTCGGAATTTTAAATCATTATACTTGCTGTTGACATATGTCATTATAATCAGTTAAAATGTACATATATAATATAATAATTTAGATTTAGATTTTGTTTCTTTAATTTAATTTCATATCGAAATTGTAATAAAGTCAATAAAAACATTAAAATAACTATGTCAAATAGAAACATAAATAACTGAATATTATACTATATTATACTATACTGTATATTATGTAAACAAATCTTAAACGCATAATGCCTATATATTACAAATTAGAGCTGCAGCATATATTTACTTTAATCATAAATTCACTTAAATAAGATTTTGTTCAACTCACTGTGCTTTTTTAAAGTATTTATAGCTTTTTTACATTTTATTGAACTGAATTTCAACTCATTTAAATTTTGAATACATTATACTCTTTTCAGATTCAAGTGACGATGATGATGATGATTCACGGTCCGATGATGATGATGACGATGATGATGACGATGATGACGACGATGCTAGATCTATAGATACGGCAGACGAGATGGTGTGCTTATTATAAATCAACGGATTCTATTATTTATTGTGATCAAAAATATTTAGTCATTGTAATCCAGAAACTTTTGTGAACATTAAAAACTAAGTATACTGTCAGTAATTGTGAAAGATGTATTTAATTACTTTTTTAAACGTTCTTTGAAGAAATCTATTAAACTTCATTAAGCTCCCATATAGATATCAAATTCCAGTTATATATAATTTCAGTATTATGTTTTGCATTACAATTATTATAGCTGCAATGTTCATAGATTTATGTTTAAAAATTCATATTTGATATTTTTCATGACATGCTTTCAATGTATTATCATATGCTCAATGAGTTCATTGGTATGACGACATGTGCAGTATAATGTTATCTTGAAATAACTTCCACTGTAGAATATATGAAATTGTCAACATCAGAATCATAAATAAGGTTGCAGACTTATATTCCTAATGACACTCTAAATCTTCTCAAATCTGTATTAATTGTTTAGCGCAACTATCATAATTTTCGAAAGAAACGTCAACTCACTAATACAAATGTAGAGAGATGTCACGAAAGCTAAGCTTAGCGGTGTAATTGGTGAATATGGATAGATCAAGTGATGATAGATCAAAGATGATGCTCATTTGAAAATAGTATTTGGAAAATTGGGATAATAGCACATGAAACGATTAACCAAAGAACAGAATAGCAAGCGAACGCAATAGATAAGCTTAATGTAAATTGGGAAGATTGAAAAGAGGTATATGCTATACATTAACTAGTGATAACTCAGCCTACTTAATCACTCCAAAAAAAGTAATTCCGATAGTACGAGTCTTTTTTGTCACTGATCTATAATAATAATAACTGATACAAATAATAAGTTATAGGCCTAAATATTAATTATTTCTGTGATCTTAATGCAACTAATATTGATTATTTTCAGTAATCTTTCAACAAATCGTCCATCTGACTATCCAGTAAGCCTATTAAATAAATGTAGCTCCAAAATTCAAAATAAGTTTGGTTGCTTTAAGTTTAATCCATTATTAGAGTAATAATCGGCCTACAGGTGAATCATTAAATTTTTCAGAAAAACTGTAACAGTTGCCTTAAAAACTGCAAGTTATAAAAATTTAAAAAAACATGTGCACAAAATTATAATAACATGCAAGTCGACAACGTGAAAAAACAATAAATACCAAATAGCATGTTATATATACACATAAATTGTGCAAAAAATACAGATAAGAAATTGTAGAAATGCATTTGCATATAAAAAGTAGGGTTAAGAATTTAAAGTCTTATCGACTTATTGCTATTGTTATGATCATCAGCTGGGTTTATTTTTCTAAAAAAAAAAGATTTATTTTTTGTCCCTCCCCCCCCCCAATCCCCTCCTGTTTTTTGACCCCCCAATTTTTTGTTAATAATCCTCGCTTACACCGGTGAGATTAACTGCACGTGCAATGGGGAACTGCACCGCATTGGTCAAGGAGAGTATAAATTCTATTTGTTCAACGTTACAACGGGGGAAGAAAAGGTCCGCGAGTCAGGCAGAGCTGGATGCTAGTGATGCCCAGTTGCTGGATATGAATACTCCTAAGAAGTAGGAATCTATCGTTATCATTATTGTTATCAGTATGGTTATCATTATCGTTATTATTATCGTAATCATCATCGTCATTATCATCGGTATCATCGTTATCATTATTGTTATCATTATTGTCATCTTTATCGTTATCATTAGAATCATCATCGTTATCATTATCGTCATCATTATTAGTATCATCATCGTTATCATCATCAACATCACTATCGTCATTATCATCGTCATCATTATCCTCATCATTATCGTCACCATCGTCTGTTACTTGGCGTACAACTATATTTCTGCTCTTTGTTACAATTCTTTCCATAATTATAATCTTATCCTTATCTTGGTCTTATTCCTTACATTTGTTTCTTTCACTCTTTCTTTATTTCAAGTTACAACAAATTGGTCATGCAACCTTTTCCTGCAAAAGACTTTCTGTTATTTGAAGAATATGTTTTGTTTCCAGACGAAAGTTAAAATGTACAAGTGAGTATATCTACGAGACTATGTTTGTTAACGGTGAGGGAAGCGATGTAAAAATTTATGCATTGAATCACGAATGGTGCCTTCACAAAGTTTATCTATGCCAGGTTTGAGTTTTATAAATTAGCTAGAGATCCTTTTTAATTTTGTCAAATGACGATATTGAGAACAAGTATGAAAGAAAGAAAGTTTATTGTCAAAATCACAGAATCAAAATACAATTATAAAGACAATCTACATTGTTAGGCTCAAAATAAAATTTACCTAAATTTGTTAATATTGTTATACAACAACGTTAGATGTATTTTTTATTATGTATAATCCATTATTGTATTATTGTATTGTATTGTTTTTATTAGATATTATTAATTGCTATTTTGTACGGTATTTTTTGGTATCTTTTTTCTTTTTTTCAGTCGTCTTACTTTCATAGCATGTTTAAAGGAAACTGGAGAGAAGCAGGATTGACAGATATTAGAATGAGCATTCCCGATGATCTCATTGATCATGATGGTTAGATGGTCTTAGTGATTTTAACTCATTTACATCGATCTCTTTAACTATAGGCTTTTTAAAGTTGTTCAATTTATATATGAAAATAATGTAACATTTATGAAGGCAGTAAATCTAATTGATGATGTATTTTGTTGATATTAAAATATTTTGAAAAATTGAATTTATACCCTTCCACTAAACAGCCTTGTTGTGCTGATGTGACATTAATCTAGGAGATAATATATGATTCAATATATTAAATAAATTAAATTTAATCATCAAATTTATTTATACGCCATTCAAATGTCTATTTATTAAAATTTGTTTGCAAATATATACTTTGCGTATATGTTTATTTTCAATTGTTTGTTTTTACAATAGCTCTAAATGTGACGTTGGGTTCACTGTATCGTGATGATGTTTTCATAACTCCGACTAAAGTTGTCAACATTCTAGCGGCGGCCTCATTACTCTGTCTTGTCAGTAGTATTTTTTTTCTTTTTCCATATTTTCTTTATTTCTTTCTTTTAGTCTTTCTTTCTTTTGTTATTTCTTTTTTATTTCTTTCATATTTTTTTCTTTCTTTGTTTGTTTCTCGCCTTCTTAATTTCTTTATTTCCTTGTTCATTTCTTTGTATATTTCTATATACAAAGAAATGTATATAGAAATTCTATATTTCTTATAGAATATAGAAATTTCTATAAAAAATATAGAAATTTCTTTCTATATTTCTTTCCTTCTTTCTTTTTCTTTCTTAATTAATTTTCTTCGTTATGTCTTTCTTTCTTTTCAGAATACTGACAATAGTTATACGTTCTTAATCGTAAGAGAAACTGCTTAGCTTTAATTGCAGCCAAATAGTTACAACATTCGTGTTTAAGTTTACTGTTTTATTATTAAATCAAATTAAATGAAATTTATAAAGTAAAGTATTAAAATGTTGTGTCATACTTAGGATGAGTTAATACAACAAGCTTCTGGAATAATGATGGAAAGCATTAGGTTATAATTTTATATATTTGTTGCGTTTTATTTGATTAATAATTGTATTCCTCTTACTTTAAAAGATTCAGAAGTTGTTTCATTTTGTTATCATTATGAAAAGTTCAGTTGGATTTATTTTTATTCACTGTATTCTGTTAAGTTTGGATTTATTTTATATCAGTATAATATTGTTATCTCAACTCTTTCTGGTATAATATTTATTTTTTTATAAAAATTCAGTTCATCGAGAGTTTCCTCTTACTATTCAGCCGCAGTGACTTATGGCCTGCATTTAGTGGCCGAACAATGTGTAAAGTTTTTAGCTAGATCTCTCATGACCATACAGAATGTTTCTTTACTGAGCACTATTAGGTGAACTAGAAAAAGTCATATTTTGTCTATAAGTTATTAACTAACTTTTTAATTTTATGTAGTAATTTAATCTAATATTGATAATTTTTAAAGTAGTTATTAAAATGAAAATGAGTTCTATGTGTGAAATTTCACATCATTTTGTTGTGCGAACTCAGATCATTACATGTAGTTAAATTTTAAGTTAATATTATTTTTAGATTTTGTCGTCGATTTGGTCATTGTACTAAAGGTGCGGCGAGTTAAATAAATAGTGAGCTTTAATGGGAATCGAACCTCTATTAAATCAGTCTTGCGTTATATTTTTTATAGACTTATAAGATGTTTTGTTCTCAGTTGTGAATTAATGGAAAGGATAATTACAAGTGAAGATTTATTTGTTGTACAAGTTGAAATGGACGTATACAGAATGCTTAGAAAGGTTTTTCTTCTTCCTTTCTTTATAAACAAACATCAATTCAAGCGTTATTTGCTTGTCCCATCATTCCCATAGGATAATGCAGTAAAAAATTGCAGATTTTCTAAAGTAATAATCTTACTTATTACTTATACTCTCTATCTATTTTGCTATGTTATCGTTAATTGTATTTTTATTAAAGTAAATCGATCATCAGTCGTGTTTTTAAAGTAAATTAAACTTTGCTCGAATGAATTTAGGCCGAATCTCTACATAAATTGCCAATTATAATGCAACCGATTAAATGGTAAATTATAAATGACTAGATAATTAAATTTTAGCTAATTAATTAGTTTTATTTCTTGTTGATTTATTATAGTGGCTTTATTTAAAGCTTAATCCGGGTTGGATCGGTGAACTTGATGAGTTATCTAAAGTTTCAGATGCATATTTTAAAGAGAAAGGTATCTATACAAATAACTGACAAATAACTTGTGAAATTCAGTTTTGAGTAGCTTTAATTTTTTATATTTTTTGATCTGTTTGTCAGATTTATTGAAAATATAGTTCACTTCAATATAGTTCGCTAATGTAGTGTAGACGCACTAATTACACTTTATTTCAGATTTTACTTGTTGCACCCTGCAATTAATTTCATTATCTTTGATATGAATATTGTATTTAATGATATAAATTCTAGATTTAATTTTAAGGCGAATAAACTGAAAAAAAATAATTTATTGTAAATTTGACTATACATTTAATGAATTAAAGTTTGTTTTTAACGCAGCCAATGATTGGAGTGAATCGTTTCTTGCGACCAGTGAGGGAGAGTTGTTTAGACTTGTCTTCTCTTCTCTACGCATTCATCATATCATTAATGACTATCATGCGGCAATTATACTCGAATCTGATACAATAATTCCTAAACGTAATTATCTCTGTAAACATTTCTAAATTCATTTCTAGTGATTAAAATAATTAATTTTTAATTGGCTAAATGTTTAATAGTTTAATAATAGTTTGCACAAACACGTTCAAATATTTACACATTTAAAAGTTAAAAAGTGTCTTGGGAAACTGTCCCAAAAGTTCCCAGCACTGCTGCTGCATTCCCCCGCTGCACCGCCAA